>OZ023211.1:63441583-63646314 GCA_963995525.1 Escarpia spicata
CAAACAATGTCATGGTGCAATACCTCAGAGACAATGCATTTATTCAACTACCGGTGATCATTCTAGGCATCACGTGCGAACCCAACAATGGTACCTTCTTAATCACATGCCAAGTGATTTGACTGAATTTAATATGACTACCTCTGTCGAGTTTCACCTGACAGTTGTTGTAAACGTGTATCTGGTAAGCGTAAATCGACCAATAGGAAAACAGTGGTTGAAATATAGGTCACACGACGGGTTTCAGTACAACACTGACTTAACTGGTGGATGGTTGACTTGCGTGGTTCCAGCGCACATTATATGTATGTAACAAACAATATTCGCTTGACGTTCGATGTGGTGCTTCGTTTAACAGGTGATTTCAACAGTGGAACACACTATAGGATATGAAAACAAATGCCGGAAAAGACAGCGTGAAGGGGTAGCCATTGCAAGATGGCTTCAAACGGGAAGGAAGGTAGGGACTTCATTTGTTTAGAACATCAAGTAGTTGTATTCTGTTCTACATATTGCCTTTGGGTACAACAACAAAATGTGTTATTGTTGATTGTCTATTCATGGCGGTAGGCACGCGCGCGCAAGAAATGAACATGGTTATTGTGTTTAAACTTAACTTTTGTATCGTACCATAATGTAAACACATATATAGACATACACGTACATACGCACTGGCGTAATGTGTTCATAGAACATCTTGCCAATCATAATGCAAATACACACACGCTTGTGCTTGGCTGATTATAGTTATATTATTTGGCAGTGATCAAAGTACCAGAAACAAATCTATCGTCACTTAAGGCATACAAAATTAATGCACTAATTAAACGTTGTTTAATGCTACGCACTACGGCGGAGTAAACACAAGTTCGAACACCATCTCTCTTCGTTATTAATTCACCATTAATACCCCACTGTGTATTATGCTTGAACAACAGTTGTTGGTATAATACATAAACAATAAATATGATTTGATTTCTGGAAGTTTCCCCACTGTGTGCGGCCATATTGGATTCACCCCCTATCGTCGTCAACCAATACTATTCATGAACTTGCATACATCAGAATACTTATAATAGATTAGTAATATTATTTATGCCGCGTATACACACGTTTACTGCATCATATCATATAACATAACATGACCGAAGTTTTAATACCATTCTAACGAATAAATAACTTTAATAAGTGTAGATATGCAAGTTTAATTAATGTTGAAGTTCACACACCACAATTCCGGCTTCCTGTGTTTGGCAGGGTATAAAGGCAGGTAAATTGTCTATGTTAATTGCAGCTTGACGCGCTCAATATATAGGGTTATATCACGTGGCATGGATGACCACACCGGTTATGGGAACGCCGGGATGGCTTAGGGGCCGATTTAACCCTCCCTTGCAGATTGCTACCACACGTGTGGGTCAACTGTGAGAGATCAGGATTGTGACACTACTCTCCAGAGTAGGGTTGTAAGGAGCTCCCGATGAGATGTCCCGAGCCGATCATTGGTGCAGTTAGCTCTGTATCATAGGCAGTACTGGTTCCAGTGTCTCCCACTTCCTGATTCTCTCTTTTTGTCCTGTAAAAATGATCTTCAATGTTGCTGGGCCATTTTTAAAAGTAATGTGAATAACATCTGACAGATTCTTACAGGTCCTCTTCTGGCTTGACTCAGCATTACTGCTTCTTCTTCTTACATGCCAGCTCTCGCTTTTGACATCTGCTCGGACTGTGCGCATGCATCTGGCACAATCCAAGATATGAGTGCGGCAGTGTATTCAGTTTTCATAGGGTGGTTTTGCTATAACTTTTCTATTTTTGTGTCAAAACGACTGCACCGGTGAAGCGTCATCCACAGAATGTGGGGGACTGTTTCATACTTATGTGCGTCTGTATATAAATGAGATGTTTCTAATATTTAAACGGCATCTTTCTTTAAATATTTTTAGGTGCTGCCCTCTCGTACGTGCTTCGTTATCCCTGAATGTAACAAAATTTATCTTGAATTTACCTTGAATCCTCCTCTTCTACGTAGTATTCAAGGAGATGACGAGGAAAGGAGTCAAACGTTGACTCGTGTAATCCTCGCCCTATTGCGTAAATATTTGTCAATGTGTCCCTTGAACTGGTTGATGTTTTTGGATATCACTGCTGCTTCCGGAAGTCTATTCCAGTCGTTAACTATCATTTGAGTAAAGGAGTACATGCGTATATCTAATCTTGAGTGCACTTTGATTATATTTATAGATTCATATCATCCACATACAAGAAAATATGAGAGCTCTTTATAATGTCAGGTAAATCATTTGTGGATATAACAAAAAGAAGGGGGCCAATTATTGATCTTTGTTGTATTTTCCACTGATTACCTGGTGCCAATTTGAAAATGTGTTATTTACTCTTACTTGTTGTCTACTGTGGGCCAGCAGAGCTGTAACCCAGGTAAGAATGTTCACTTTTATGCCATAGCGCTGGAGTTTCTCAATGAGTCGAATATGTGAAACCTTATCGAAAGCTTTAAAAAAATCACAATATACTATGTCTATGCATCCTCCATTATCCAATGTTTCAGTCCATGAATCGAGTACTTTCAATAGTTGAAATACTGTAGAACGGCCCTTAATGAATCCTAATTGCTTATTGCTCAGCAGGTCATTTTCTTAACATATTCAGTGATGTTGTCTCTGATTTTTCCTTCTAATATTTCCCCTACTGCACTCGTTAAACTGACTGGACGGTAGTTCTGTGCTTGGGTTTTAATTCCTTTCTGATCAATCGCAGATTTGTTAGCTTGTTTCCAGTCTGTGGATAGTTTTTTCTCTTGTGAGTGATGTGTTAAATATGATTGATAATGGAGTGCTGACGCTCTTTGCTAATTCGTTTAAGACACGAGGATGGAGGCCATCGGATCCTGATGATTTAAATGTCTTTAGTTTTTTAGTTTTGATGCCACTATCGATGGGTTGATATTGCAAGATTCCACTGTGTTATAACATTTTATAGGTTCCTCCGGGATGTCTCCTTCTGGTTCTCTCGTAAATACCGAGGATAAGTAATTGGTCAACACCTATGGTTTTTCCAAGTCCGAGTTAGTGATGTCATCTTTGTCTTCGTTTTCTATCAAGTTGGGTATTCCAGTTTTTGTCTTCATTTTTGTCTATGCGTACTGCCAGAATTTCTTAGGATTATGTTTTATTTGATTAATGATATCCTTGCCATACAGTTTCTGTGCCTTTCTTCTCAGTCTCCTGACCTGATTGCGCAATCAGCAAAATTCTTGATAAGCTTGGACATCAAGATATTTCTTCCACAATCTGTTTTTCCTTTTGATTTCAGCTCGGGTTTTCACGTCTAGTGGTATTGGGTATGTTCTGGCTCTTTTCGATATCACCTTGTTTAGTATACATTGTTCTTCTGCATCTCAAATTTTCGAAGTAAAGATATCCCATTGGGCTTGCAAATATCCCTGATGGTTAGAACATTCTGTCTCCAAATCAATGTTTAACATGTCATCCATTTGGGAATAATCCCTTTTACCATATTTATAAACAGTTTTGACGATCGGTTCATATACTGGTGTGCAGTTGAGAACCACTTTGATAACAGAATGGTCGCTTCTTCCTAATGCTGAGGCTGTCTCGATTGTTGAGATCTCGGTATATTCACTGGACAGTACAAGATCAAGAATCAATGGTTCGGTTGTACCTCTACCTCTAGTGGGTTCTGTAATATGTTACCACAAGCAAATGTCGATTTTTTTTTCAATAAATTGAAATTATTTATCATCAGTACTTGCTGCTGTAGTTGAGGTTATTTCCTAATCAATCTTTGGGTAGTTGAAATCCCCAAGTAGTAGAACATGTGAAAAACATTTCTCACTTATTTTATCTAGTAATTTGTTAAGGTGTCATTGTTCTCAGTGGTGCTGTTAGAACTTCTATAAAAAGCGCCTATGAGAAGGGTATCCTTCACTTTCAGATTCAAAATGCAAAACAGTGCTTCATTAAACTCAACATCAAACTGGTGTATTTGAAATGCCAAATAATTTTGAATAAACAAGAACATCCTTCTGCCTTTGCCTTCAGTCATGTTCACAGTTTGCATATAATACCCTTCCAGGTTGTATTCCTGCAAGGTAAGTTGTCTTTTAAAATGTGTAGGCTTTACTTCTGAAATTGCTGTAACATGTGGTGGAGTTGAGTGTTTTTATATTCTACATTTGAGTTCAGTTAGTTAGTTTTTTTGTCAGTACATCAGCATTTGTAACCATACAATTATTTCTTCTTTTTTGTTTAAATTTACTCCCAATGATTCGTGTTGCTCAAAGGGATTACTGGGGTCCAAACACCAATACAGTTTCTGAAATGGGGGATTGCCGTGAATGTTCACATCATGCCCGTCAAGCCATTTCAATTCAACATAATCCATGTACTGGATCGCACATGAGTTCGCATAATTTTTTGCTGTGCTTCTAAATGTTTATTTTAATTTTAATAGTAGAGGTGGTTTTCTGTTGGAATGCTCTTGAAATATATCTGGGGTTTAAATTTTTCTAGTGTACGTAGCTGGTTTTCCATTTAAATGGTTTTGGAATAAACTTGTGAAATATTACGATTCGTTACGTAAGACTGGTGCAAAGACCACCACACTTATGTAGCGCTTCATCACACTTGGCCACAGACCTCCCTCCACACTTTATAGATGGTCCCTTACATAATGTACACATATCTAAATGTGATTTTCGGAAGAACATTCAAATGTAATTTTCTTTCACAAGTTCGTTGTATGGAATATATTTGAATTAGTTATTATTTCAACCGTGCATGCCTGTTGAAAATAAAATTTGAATTCTTCCAATATGTAATGCGAATTTGGTTTTCTGTTACAGGAGTGGGCCGGCGGCTTAATATAACAAGCGGGGATATATACAGTTGGGAGCTTAACACCGAAAAAGTGGGTTTATATGTTTGTTCAGATAGTTTCATAACAAGTATATATTGTATTATTTTTCGGTCAAATGATACAAACATGCGATATTATCTCTTTTGTGAAACATCAACACTTGTTTATCAAATTTCAGATATGTGTATGTATCATATGACAATGTAAACAATATAATTTGTGACTGAATGCTGTTAGAGTATTGTGTTGTAAATGCATTGTGTTGCTTATAAAAATAGTATTTCAGTGTTGTGTGTGGCAGGTTCGATGCCGGCTGGTGTTCAATATCCGTACACTACTGGTTGTGCACACACACTTATTCCATTCAATAACTTCAACCGTTTACAATAACTCCACGTAAACTAAGTTAATTCCATTTAAACAACTATTGGAAATAGCACATCAAATTAGCATGCCACATATAACATGGCAATGGCAGCTAGGTAGGAAGAAACTTCAGAAGGCTAAGCAATGACTCAGTCATGGAAACAAGGGCGGAAAACAAATATTACCCAAATGGGATTAAAATGTATGAATTTGTACATAAAGTTTTAAATTCACAGAGAAAACCCATCAACAAGGGAGTATTTTAACCTGAAGAGGGCATGAATACAACACTTCATTCCCCAACATCACCCATTTGTATATGTCATAGCACCCCAACATGTGATGCAAATGTTGCCTATGTGCTGTGCAGTAAAAAGATGGCTGGAGAAAAAGAACCAACTTGCATGGTTTCTACAGAAAGACGTCAGTAGCCGATGACATGCTAATGTTCGACAAGTACAACTGTACTCTAGAATGAGAGGCTATACTGCTGATACATATATCTTTTGGGGTGTTTGCCAAGGATAGGTGCAGTACTCAGATGTGTACTGCTGTAATGCAATAGTAAATTTTGCAGGTTTAAATGTAGTTGTTTGCAAAACTTTGGATACTACCGAACTGTTTTTATCAGGTACTTTTGTTGGTTGTGCAATTTGAACTGACATGCTTCATACAGTATGGATGTTAATAACTAACCTATTTGTTTGGATTTTGAAAGAAATTAATCATGTATATTGCAAGGTATATTATGTCCTGACGTTATGGTTTCTACATTATCAGGGTTTCACTGTATCATATGAACACTTGCCATAACAAGATAAAAAAAATTTAACAAAGTTATTGACACATCTATGACCATGTACACACATGCTGAATAATACTAGGCATTGGTAATTGGTATGACAACAATATTTTCAGACAAACGTGTATAATAAGCAGATTGATGGTTTAATAAGCAGTTGTTTAACCCACCTTCCTCCCTGTACTACACATGTATCTATAGAAATCTGATTCAATAAAATATAGTTCTTTGATGCTTTTCCCTGGTACAGATGGGTACACAAGGTTTTGCTTAAACTTTTTCATCTCCACCGAGTTTCAGTGGTGTACACAGGGTTTTTAGTGCGGTCAATAAAGTAGGGGTATAACTGTTTGCAAGAAGGCGGAGTGACCCCCACCAATATGGTGTGAATGGTAAATACTAGCCTGTAGGGATATAGTTAGTAGTTGTAGCAGGTAACTGCTGGAGACAATTAAAGAATGTTGTTATAATTATTAGTGAGACTATTAATAGGTCGGTGAATTGTAGATATTCTGTAGCAATACAACTGGGGACGGCATCAATCTACAGTGGACTTCCTTTGCATAAAGGTGTATTATATTCAACAATACGTGGCCAATAACATCTGTAGTGTTATCACCACCTTGAGATTTGAAATACAAGTTTCAGGAGACAGTGTTACTGAATTTCAAATGTTTCAAACAAGTTCAAGTTAGGGAATAAAAAAATAATGTTCTTCTTGAGGAAACATTGTGTTTCTTTATATAAAAATAAATAATACACAAGTTACTATTCATAGTATACATACTTGAATCATGTCAACTTTACTTATTACCCCCAATATGAACAAAAACGTAACATTACGCAGCTAAATGTAGATCTACACACCATAAACTGTGTTCATCTTGGAACCAATGAGCATCCAGTTTTCACCAGGTCAGATATCCACAGCTAAATAAATCTTTAAATAATTTACTACGAAAACCTAACATTTTTTTACCACGCGCTTTTGACATGTTCATTATAATATACTGGCATCTAAAATATATGGCAACAATGCTGTATTTTGAAAATAGATATCATTAAACCACACATTGTTCATCCAACTCTACAAAACTACAAAAGTATGCATGGGACATGTGAAATGTTGCATATTTTAATGAATGAACGTTTATTCAACAACAACAACAACATAATACATGCACAGTATGGTTTGCTGCTGCTGCTGCTGAAAGGACATAGCTGAAGTCATAGACTTATGTGTTGCTATGCCCTACTCGAACTATGAAAACTGAATAAATACAACAGGAATTATAAATAAATCACAAAATAATATTCACAACTCATATAATTTTATAGACTGTTTACTATAGTGCTTGTGTTACTATTTCATGGGTTTAACAAAACGTCACCTTCAATTAACAATTCACAAATATGTAGAAAGTAATGACAACTTGATTGCTTTTTAAAATTGTGTTAAACTTGGAAGCTGAGTCAATTTATTTGGTAAATTGTTCCACGTTTTTATACCCTTGACGGTGATTGACAGCAGTCGGAGGGTGGTGTTTGTCTTTTTAACATAGAACAGTTTGCTTTGTCTTGTATCATGTATGTGGATAGCTGCGGTTGGTTCAAATAATGCTTGAACACGACCATTTAAAGAATGGTTGTTTGCTTTATAAAGTATGATCATAGTCTTGTATTTAACTAAATCATGAAATTTAAGCATGTTTGAGAGATGGAAAAATACAGATGTATGATCATGATAATTAAGATTATAAATAATCCGTATAGCTTTTTTCTGTAACATAAATAGTTTTCTAAGTCTAGATTGATAAGTATTTCCCCAGATCTCACAGCAATATGACATATGTGGTTCAACAAGTGAATTATATAATGTGTGTAACGCTTGACAATCAAGAACATGCCTAGTTTTATACAAAACTGCTATGTTTTTTGATACTTTTGATTCAACCATTTTTATGTGTTCTCTCCATGTTACGTTTTCGTCAATGGTTACTCCAAGGAATTTAGTATACGATACCTGCTCAATGTTTTTCCCATTCAAAACTATATTCACACCTGTTCTAGGTTGCTTTTTATTGTTGAACATTATAAAATGTGTTTTGTTCACATTAAGTGATAATTTGTTCGCTCGAAACCACAGGTCTAGTTTTTTTAGTTCGTTGTTAATAACAGTGCTTACTTCAGTTGTGTTACTAGCGGAATAAAAAATGTTTGTATCATCAGCAAACAAAATAATGTCAAGCAATTTTGAGACTTCACACATGTCATTTATGTACAGAATAAATAATAACGGGCCAAGGATTGAACCTTGCGGGACTCCACACTTGATTTCCTTTTGTTCTGAGTTACTGTTGTTATAGCATACATATTGTCTACGGTTGGTTAAGTAGCTTTTTATCCAGGCCAGAGCCAGACCCCTGATTCCGTAGCATTGCAGTTTACTTAGCAGTATGTTGTGGTCAACAGTGTCAAAGGCTTTTTTTAGGTCGATAAAGACCCCAATCGTGCTTTGGCATTTATCCATTGCGGATGTAATTTTTTCGACAAATTCTGTTAAAGCTAGTGAAGTTGAGTGATTACTTCTGAAGCCATACTGCCCATCTGTCAATATGTGTTGTGTTTCAATGAAAGACCTTAGCCTTTTGTTGAATATTTTTTCAAGTATTTTTGAAAATTGGGATAAGAGAGATATAGGTCTATAATTAGAAAACTGAAAACGATCTCCTGACTTAAATATAGGAATGACTTTTGCTAATTTCATATCATTTGGAAATGATCCGCTGATCAAAGATCTGTTAAAAATGTGGATTAGCGGTTGTACAATTTGCTTTATTACATGCTTAACTGTTTTCATGCTGATTTCATCAGGTCCGTTTGAAGTTTTACTTTTGCATCCAGACACAATTTCGAGTACTTCTTGCTCAGTAACGGGGGACATATACATTGATTGTGATACAGTACGTTTTACAAAGTCGGTTGGCTTTGTTCCCGGGCAGGGTTCTATGAGGTTGGATAATTTAGTACCTATATCGACGAAGAAATTGTTAAAATGATTAGCTATTTCTTTATTTTCTAATACTACTATGTTATCGCCAACATGAAACTTTTTCAAATATGTGGTATCAGATTTTCTTTTACCTATTATGCTGTTAAGAGTTTTCCAAGTTGCCCTTATATTAGTCTTACAATCGTCGAGTTTTTTTCTGTAATATTTTTTCTTTTCTAGACGTAATAATTTTGTTAACTTATTTTTGTAATTTTTGTAGCGGATTTCTGTTAATTCTGTCCTATTTTTTAGAAACGCTAAGTACATGTTATTCTTCTTTATGCAAGCGTTTTTTAGCCCTCTTGATAACCAAGGTTTATCATTCTTTTTTGTCTCTCCTGAATACGTTGTAGTTTTTACAGGACAGGCATCGTTATAAGTATTATTTAGTATTTGCATAAAGCGCGAGAATGCTAAATCAGGGTTTGACTCGTTCATTACAGTGTCCCAGTTTGCATAATTTAAATCGTGCTTAAATTTGTTTAATGAGTCCTCATCTAACGTTCTGTTATATTTATATGTTGGATCATCGTTAATAACCGCATAAGTGCTGTTGTCACACAGGACGAAAATTGGCATATGGTCTGTAGCATCGCTTAAAACAATGCCGCACATTTTGTTTCTACACAGTTCAGAACAGAAAATGTTATCTATTATACTAGCAGTCGTGCTTGTTACTCGTGTGGGCCTGGTGATCAAGGGATATAATCCAGAGCTGAACATTTGATCAATGAAATATTTTGATTCAGCTTGCTCTTCGCAGTGCAATAGGTCTATATTGTAATCACCACATATATACACGATTTTGCTGGTGAGATTTCCCAGTATGAATGAGAGATTGTCATTAAATTTGCTGAAGCTGGTATTCGGTGCTCTATACATACAACCGACATTGATTTTTTCGTGTTTACTAATTTGTATCTCAATAAAGATGCTTTCAAAACAGTCATCAACAGCATACGATATATTCCTTAGACAAATATCAGAAGACTGGCAATTGTTAAGTACAGATTCACACACATATATGGCAACGCCGCCACCGTGTTTGTTTTTTCTGGAATTACAGTACAGTTTGTAACCCGAAAATACGACATCGTTACAGTTTACTTCACTTCCGTCCCAATTGTTTTCTTTAAGCCACGTTTCTGATATAGCAATTATATGAAATTTATACTCCATGCTTTGGATAGTATCTTTAATCTTGGGTAAGTTAGCTTTTAAACTCCGAGCATTAAAGTGTATTATACTCAGTTTGATTGGCTGGTTTTTGCCAACACTGCTAAAGTTTGTTGAAAATTGTGCTGGGGTGTAGTATTTACATTGCGTGGGCAAATCGTTATACAACAAACAATCAGTATCAATATCGTGTTCGTAACAGTGTTCATTATAATCAAACGGTGTATCATACGGAGGCGTTAACTCGTCATTTTGATGTGTAGTTGACGCCATGGTTAAGTCATCACAAAAACGTTTGCCAGGATAGTCAACAGGTACTTGGTAGTTTAACCACGGTTTGCGACATCATGTCGCTCTCTTACCACCAGTTTGTCAAATGAAATACATTACAAGATTTCTTTCCCCTACAACTCTGTTTCTGTATGGAAAATATTCAATAAGTATTTAGCATGTTTGGCATTTGCACTAAAAAAATTCATTGCATCAGACCATCACTTCTGTTGGCATGATCTAGTGGTATGATTGCACATAATTACCTTATCTCTCCATCATAATAACATCGCTTTGTGAATCTGACCTTCGACATTCAAAGACATCGTTTACTGTTAGAAAATGTGTAAAAATAAAGTAAAATTACAAAGAATTAATATTTACAGGCTAATGGTACAATTCATTCAGACTAGTTAACCTCCTGTTTTGCATATACCTTATCTACATATTTCATATCACTGTAGCTACACACAAGTTTACAGTGTCTAGATTCTGTTGGCAACACTAAAAATACATTGGTTGTTTCTCTTTGGTTGACTTGGCTCCGCTGCCTAAGTCACTATCTACTCTTCAGCATTACCTATTACAGCATCAGGCCCAGCAGAACCAACCAACCAATACTCCAACATCTCCCTTCCTGCTGCATCCACCTACATAACATTTTGTTTGCCATTTCTCACGATTTCTGTTACTTAATCATTTCATCAGTCAAATAATATATCTTTTTATCATAGACATGTTCCAGCCAGATGACAACAAAACTGCTTTTGTTTGAAATATCAACCAACCGAATAAACTTTTTTCTTCTCGTTCTTATTCTGTTAATAAGTTTCAAATCAAGTATCAACCAGCTGAGATATATAATTTTATTTTTATTTATATTTAAATGGCTAACAGGTTTTGCAAAATAAATTTGTCTAGTAATGCCACATATTGTTCGTGCACATTAAAAAGTCAAGGTAAAGTTAGAAGTACGAAGTTACCTTTCCGAATCCTTGAAGTCTCTTACAGAGCTTTTGGTGTCCTCACGACACCCTCGTCATCGTTGGATTGCTAACAATCGGTCGTCATGTGACTTCATTGGTGGTCGTCACATGACAGCAGGTCCAAGAAGATCACGGGAAGGTTGTCTCTGTTGATGGCTGGTCACCTCCCTCTGCTTCACTGATTTTCCTTTGCCAGAAGTTGTTTTCTCTGCGAGCACTGTTGCATCTTTGACCAGCTATCAACATAGACACTGGGCACAATCTTCCTGTGATCTTATTGGAACTGCTGTCATGTGATGACCACCAACGAAGTCACATGATGACCGAGAGTTAGCAGTCCAACGCTGACAAGGGCGTCATGAGGACACCGAAAGCTCCATAAGAGACATCAAGGATTAGGAAAGGTAATTTCATACTTCCAATTATGAACATAACTGAATCCGGTAACAATATATATGCTGATAAAGGCAAAGTTCTTATATAGTGCAGTAGCCAGTCATTGGGACTGCTCAAAGCATTTTACACTTCAGTTCCTGGCAGACCTATTCAATCAAACACCATCTTGACTTCTCTGGGAATCATTCAGCCATGCTGCTATTAATGCACAAATACTATTTGTGCACAAATATCCACCACTGTCTATAGCCAGATACTCATTCATTCAACTGAGTGAACTGGAGCAATGCAGATTGAACAAACTTGTCCAAAGTTTGAGAAGGCAGGACAGGATTCAAACCTGGGTTCTCTCAAATGAGAGTTTGATGCTCTAGCCACTGGGCTCCATAAAGTTTCAATAAGTGGCAGTATAGTCGTCAACAAGTTTCACAAAAATACATTAGTCCAGTGGTGCCACCTATTGTTCAAGCACATGTCACTACTGCATCAGGAACTTTGGCCGCAGCTGTCCGGTCAGATTTCGCACATCTTGAGCAACTGCTCAAATTGATCATAATTTTATTAAAAATAACTAAGTTAATATTTGATTTAAAACTTAGCAAGGATCAAAATCTGGGATGGTGGACTTATCCTCATTCACATTCATTTCGTCGCCTTCTGTGTACCAAATACATTTAATTTCGTCCAGTTGCTACATAACAGCACACCTGCGTTTACGAGCCCGTTTACGTCATCATCAACTGTCCCACACAAAAATGTTGGGCCTCAATAACAGCACACTCTGTCTGACAAGCTGTCAACTGAAACAATCTGTGGTGCCTCTCATAACACTACTTCCATTTTTGATATTTAAAAAAACTGAACATTACCATAAGAAGGTCCATGTCTTTTTCTTTTTCGTTTGCAAATTAAAAAAACTAAACTAAATGCAAACAATATGTTCGTTTGATATACACGGACCTAAGAAATGTGCACCATCAAAAACACAGATCTTCCTCCCCCTCTCGATCCCTCTCTACCTCCCCTTCGCTATCTCCTCTCTATATACAGTAATTTATAATTCTTCTTCATCATTTTCAGCCATTCTCTCTCTGTCTCTCTGTCTATGTCTCTGTGTCTCTCTCTCTCTGTCTCTCTCTGTCTCTCTCTGTCTCTCTCTCTCTCTCTCTCTCTCTCTCTCTCTCTCTCTCTCTGTCTGCCTGCCTGCCTGCCTGCCTGCCTGCCTGCCTGCCTGCCTGCCTGCCTGCCTGCCTGCCTGCCTGCCTGCCTGCCTGCCTGCCTGCCTGCCTGCCTGCCTGCCTGCCTGCCTGCCTCTCTGTCTGTATATCTGTCTGTCTGTCTGTCTGTCTGTCTGTCTGTCTGTCTGTCTGTCTGTCTGTCTGTCTGTCTGTCTGTCTGTCTGTGCCATTGGTCCATCCTTGCATTCAGCACACTTCCGTAGACTGTCACATGTTGTAAGAACATACAAGAAACATTACATTACTACTGAAGCATGCATCATATGCCACTGGTCCATTATATGTGCCAGTCATTAGTTGTCACTTCTGTAGACTGTCACAAGCTGTAAGAACATACAAGAGACATTACATTACTACTGAAGCATGCATCATATGTCACTGGTCCATTATAAGTGCAGTCATTAGTTGTCACTTCTGTAGACTGTCACAAGCTGTAAGAACATACAAGAGACATTACATTACTACTGAAGCATGCATCATATGCCACTGGTCCATTATAAGTGCAGTCATTAGTTGTCACTTCCGTAGACTGTCACATGTTGTAAGAACATACAAGAGACATTACATTACTACTGAAGCATGCATCATATGCCACTGTTCCATTATATGTGCCAGTCATTAGTTGTCACTTCTGTAGACTGTCACATGTTGTAAGAACATACAAGAGACATTACATTACTACTGAAGCATGCATCATATGTCACTGGTCCATTATAAGTGCAGTCATTAGTTGTCACTTCTGTAGACTGTCACATGTTGTAAGAACATACAAGAGACATTACATTACTACTGAAGCATGCATCATATGCCACTGTTCCATTATATGTGCCAGTCATTAGTTGTCACTTCTGTAGACTGTCACATGTTGTAAGAACATACAAGAGACATTACATTACTACTGAAGCATGCATCATATGCCACTGTTCCATTATATGTGCCAGTCATTAGTTGTCACTTCTGTAGACTGTCACATGTTGTAAGAACATACAAGAGACATTACATTACTACTGAAGCATGCATTATATGTCACTGGTCCATTATATGTGCCAGTCATTAGTTGTCACTTCCGTAGACTGTCACATGTTGTAAGAACATACAAGAGACATTACATTACTACTGAAGCATGCATCATATGTCACTGGTCCATTATAAGTGCAGTCATTAGTTGTCACTTCTGTAGACTGTCACATGCTGTAAGAACATACAAGAGACATTATATTACTACTGATGCATGCATCAAATGTCACTGGTCCATTATAAATGCAGTCATTAGTTGTCACTTCTGTAGACTGTCACAAGCTGTAAGAACATACAAGAGACATTACATTACTACTGAAGCATGCATCATATGTCACTGGTCCATTATATGTGCCAGTCATTAGTTGTCACTTCCGTAGACTGTCACATGTTGTAAGAACATACAAGAGACATTACATTACTACTGAAGCATGCATCATATGTCACTGGTCCATTATAAGTGCAGTCATTAGTTGTCACTTCTGTAGACTGTCACATGCTGTAAGAACATACAAGAGACATTATATTACTACTGATGCATGCATCATATGTCACTGGTCCATTATAAATGCAGTCATTAGTTGTCACTTCTGTAGACTGTCACAAGCTGTAAGAACATACAAGAGACATTACATTACTACTGAAGCATGCATCATATGTCACTGGTCCATTATAAGTTCAGTCATTAGTTGTCACTTCTGTAGACTGTCACATGTTGTAAGAACATACAAGAGACATTACATTACATTGGCCACTGGTCCATTATATGTGCCAGTCATTAGTTGTCACTTCTGTAGACTGTCACATGTTGTAAGAACATACAAGAGACATTACATTACTACTGAAGCATGCATCATATGCCACTGGTCCATTATATGTGCCAGTCATTAGTTGTCACTTCTGTAGACTGTCACAAGCTGTAAGAACATACAAGAGACATTACATTACTACTGAAGCATGCATCATATGTCACTGGTCCATTATATGTGCCAGTCATTAGTTGTCACTTCCGTAGACTGTCACATGTTGTAAGAACATACAAGAGACATTATATTACTACTGAAGCATGCATCATATGTCACCGGTCCATTATAAGTGCAGTCATTAGTTGTCACTTCCGTAGACTGTCACATGTTGTAAGAACATACAAGAGACATTACATTACTACTGAAGCATGCATCATATGCCACTGGTCCATTATAAGTGCAGTCATTAGTTGTCACTTCTGTAGACTGTCACAAGCTGTAAGAACATACAAGAGACATTACATTACTACTGAAGCATGCATCATATGCCACTGGTCCATTATAAGTGCCAGTCATTAGTTGTCACTTCCGTAGACTGTCACAAGCTGTAAGAACATACAAGAGACATTACATTACTACTGAAGCATGCATCATATGTCACTGGTCCATTATATGTGCCAGTCATTAGTTGTCACTTCTGTAGACTGTCACAAGCTGTAAGAACATACAAGAGACATTACATTACTACTGAAGCATGCATCATATGTCACTGGTCCATTATATGTGCCAGTCATTAGTTGTCACTTCTGTAGACTGTCACAAGCTGTAAGAACATACAAGAGACATTACATTACTACTGAAGCATGCATCATATGCCACTGGTCCATTATATGTGCCAGTCATTAGTTGTCACTTCTGTAGACTGTCACAAGCTGTAAGAACATACAAGAGACATTACATTACTACTGAAGCAAGCATCATATGTCACTGGTCCATTATATGTGCCAGTCATTAGTTGTCACTTCTGTAGACTGTTACATGTTGTAAGAACATACGAGAGACATTACATTACTACTGAAGCATGGATCATATGTCACTGGTCCATTATATGTGCCAGTCATTAGTTGTCACTTCTGTAGACTGTCACATGTTGTAAGAACATACAAGAGACATTACATTACTACTGAAGCATGCATCATATGCCACTGGTCCATTATATGTGCCAGTCATTAGTTGTCACTTCCGTAGACTGTCACAAGCTGTAAGAACATACAAGAGACATTACATTACTACTGAAGCATGCATCATATGTCACTGGTCCATTATAAGTGCAGTCATTAGTTGTCACTTCTGTAGACTGTCACATGTTGTAAGAACATACAAGAGACATTACATTACTACTGAAGCATGCATCATATGCCACTGGTCCATTATATGTGCAGTCATTAGTTGTCACTTCTGTAGACTGTCACAAGCTGTAAGAACATACAAGAGACATTACATTACTACTGAAGCATGCATCATATGTCACTGGTCCATTATATGTGCCAGTCATTAGTTGTCACTTCCGTAGACTGTCACATGTTGTAAGAACATACAAGAGACATTACATTACTACTGAAGCATGCATCATATGTCACTGGTCCATTATAATTGCAGTCATTAGTTGTCACTTCTGTAGACTGTCACATGCTGTAAGAACATACAAGAGACATTATATTACTACTGATGCATGCATCATATGTCACTGGTCCATTATAAATGCAGTCATTAGTTGTCACTTCTGTAGACTGTCACAAGCTGTAAGAACATACAAGAGACATTACATTACTACTGAAGCATGCATCATATGCCACTGGTCCATTATATGTGCCAGTCATTAGTTGTCACTTCTGTAGACTGTCACAAGCTGTAAGAACATACAAGAGACATTACATTACTACTGAAGCATGCATCATATGTCACTGGTCCATTATATGTGCCAGTCATTAGTTGTCACTTCCGTAGACTGTCACATGTTGTAAGAACATACAAGAGACATTACATTACTACTGAAGCATGCATCATATGTCACTGGTCCATTATATGTGCCAGTCATTAGTTGTCACTTCCGTAGACTGTCACATGTTGTAAGAACATACAAGAGACATTATATTACTACTGAAGCATGCATCATATGTCACCAGTCCATTATAAGTGCAGTCATTAGTTGTCACTTCCGTAGACTGTCACATGTTGTAAGAACATACAAGAGACATTACATTACTACTGAAGCATGCATCATATGCCACTGGTCCATTATAAGTGCAGTCATTAGTTGTCACTTCTGTAGACTGTCACAAGCTGTAAGAACATACAAGAGACATTACATTACTACTGAAGCATGCATCATATGCCACTGGTCCATTATAAGTGCCAGTCATTAGTTGTCACTTCCGTAGACTGTCACAAGCTGTAAGAACATACAAGAGACATTACATTACTACTGAAGCATGCATCATATGTCACTGGTCCATTATATGTGCCAGTCATTAGTTGTCACTTCTGTAGACTGTCACAAGCTGTAAGAACATACAAGAGACATTACATTACTACTGAAGCATGCATCATATGCCACTGGTCCATTATATGTGCCAGTCATTAGTTGTCACTTCTGTAGACTGTCACATGTTGTAAGAACATACAAGAGACATTACATTACTACTGAAGCATGCATCATATGCCACTGGTCCATTATATGTGCCAGTCATTAGTTGTCACTTCCGTAGACTGTCACAAGCTGTAAGAACATACAAGAGACATTACATTACTACTGAAGCATGCATCATATGTCACTGGTCCATTATAAGTGCAGTCATTAGTTGTCACTTCTGTAGACTGTCACATGTTGTAAGAACATACAAGAGACATTACATTACTACTGAAGCATGCATCATATGCCACTGGTCCATTATATGTGCAGTCATTAGTTGTCACTTCTGTAGACTGTCACAAGCTGTAAGAACATACAAGAGACATTACATTACTACTGAAGCATGCATCATATGTCACTGGTCCATTATAAGTGCAGTCATTAGTTGTCACTTCTGTAGACTGTCACATTTTGTAAGAACATACAAGAGACATTACATTACTACTGAAGCATGCATCATATGCCACTGGTCCATTATATGTGCAGTCATTAGTTGTCACTTCTGTAGACTGTCACAAGCTGTAAGAACATACAAGAGACATTACATTACTACTGAAGCATGCATCATATGTCACTGGTCCATTATAAGTGCAGTCATTAGTTGTCACTTCTGTAGACTGTCACATTTTGTAAGAACATACAAGAGACATTACATTACAACTGAAGCATGCATCATATGCCACTGTTCCATTATATGTGCCAGTCATTAGTTGTCACTTCCGTAGACTGTCACATGTTGTAAGAACATACAAGAGACATTATATTACTACTGAAGCATGCATCATATGTCATTGGTCCATTATATGTGCCAGTCATTAGTTGTCACTTCTGTAGACTGTCACATGTTGTAAGAACATACAAGAGACATTACATTACTACTGAAGCATGCATCATATGCCACTGGTCCATTATATGTGCAGTCATTAGTTGTCACTTCTGTAGACTGTCACAAGCTGTAAGAACATACAAGAGACATTACATTACTACTGAAGCATGCATCATATGCCACTAGTCCATTATAAGTGCCAGTCATTAGTTGTCACTTCTGTAGACTGTCACAAGCTGTAAGAACATACAAGAGACATTACATTACTACTGAAGCATGCATCATATGCCACTGGTCCATTATAAGTGCCAGTCATTAGTTGTCACTTCTGTAGACTGTCACAAGCTGTAAGAACATACAAGAGACATTACATTACTACTGAAGCATGCATCATATGCCACTGGTCCATTATAAGTGCCAGTCATTAGTTGTCACTTCTGTAGACTGTCACATGTTGTAAGAACATACAAGAGACATTACATTACTACTGAAGCATGCATCATATGCCACTGGTCCTTTATAAGTGCAGTCATTAGTTGTCACTTCTGTAGACTGTCACATGTTATAAGAACATACAAGAGACATTACATTACTACTGAAGCATGCATCATATGTCACTGGTCCATTATATGTGCCAGTCATTAGTTGTCACTTCTGTAGACTGTCACATGCTGTAAGAACATACAAGAGACATTACATTACTACTGAAGCATGCATCATATGCCACTGGTCCATTATAAGTGCAGTCATTAGTTGTCACTTCTGTAGACTGTCACATGTTGTAAGAACATACAAGAGACATTACATTACTACTGAAGCATGCATCATATGCCACTGGTCCATTATATGTGCCAGTCATTAATTGTCACTTCTGTAGACTGTCACAAGCTGTAAGAACATACAAGAGACATTATATTACTACTGAAGCATGCATCATATGTCACTGGTCCATTATAAGTGCAGTCATTAGTTGTCACTTCTGTAGACTGTCACATGTTGTAAGAACATACAAGAGACATTACATTACTACTGAAGCATGCATCATATGCCACTGGTCCATTATATGTGCCAGTCATTAGTTGTCACTTCCGTAGACTGTCACATGTTGTAAGAACATACAAGAGACATTACATTACTACTGAAGCATGCATCATATGTCACTGGTCCATTATATGTGCCAGTCATTAGTTGTCACTTCCGTAGACTGTCACATGTTGTAAGAACATACAAGAGACATTACATTACTACTGAAGCATGCATCATATGTCACTGGTCCATTATAAGTGCAGTCATTAGTTGTCACTTCTGTAGACTGTCACATGTTGTAAGAACATACAAGAGACATTACATTACTACTGAAGCATGCATCATATGCCACTGGTCCATTATATGTGCCAGTCATTAGTTGTCACTTCTGTAGACTGTCACAAGCTGTAAGAACATACAAGAGACATTACATTACTACTGAAGCATGCATCATATGTCACTGGTCCATTATATGTGCCAGTCATTAGTTGTCACTTCTGTAGACTGTCACATGTTGTAAGAACATACAAGAGACATTACATTACTACTGAAGCATGCATCATATGCCACTGGTCCATTATATGTGCCAGTCATTAGTTGTCACTTCCGTAGACTGTCACAAGCTGTAAGAACATACAAGAGACATTACATTACTACTGAAGCATGCATCATATGTCACTGGTCCATTATAAGTGCAGTCATTAGTTGTCACTTCTGTAGACTGTCACATGTTGTAAGAACATACAAGAGACATTACATTACTACTGAAGCATGCATCATATGCCACTGGTCCATTATATGTGCAGTCATTAGTTGTCACTTCTGTAGACTGTCACAAGCTGTAAGAACATACAAGAGACATTACATTACTACTGAAGCATGCATCATATGTCACTGGTCCATTATAAGTGCAGTCATTAGTTGTCACTTCTGTAGACTGTCACATTTTGTAAGAACATACAAGAGACATTACATTACTACTGAAGCATGCATCATATGCCACTGGTCCATTATATGTGCAGTCATTAGTTGTCACTTCTGTAGACTGTCACAAGCTGTAAGAACATACAAGAGACATTACATTACTACTGAAGCATGCATCATATGTCACTGGTCCATTATAAGTGCAGTCATTAGTTGTCACTTCTGTAGACTGTCACATTTTGTAAGAACATACAAGAGACATTACATTACAACTGAAGCATGCATCATATGCCACTGTTCCATTATATGTGCCAGTCATTAGTTGTCACTTCCGTAGACTGTCACATGTTGTAAGAACATACAAGAGACATTATATTACTACTGAAGCATGCATCATATGTCATTGGTCCATTATATGTGCCAGTCATTAGTTGTCACTTCTGTAGACTGTCACATGTTGTAAGAACATACAAGAGACATTACATTACTACTGAAGCATGCATCATATGCCACTGGTCCATTATATGTGCAGTCATTAGTTGTCACTTCTGTAGACTGTCACAAGCTGTAAGAACATACAAGAGACATTACATTACTACTGAAGCATGCATCATATGCCACTAGTCCATTATAAGTGCCAGTCATTAGTTGTCACTTCTGTAGACTGTCACAAGCTGTAAGAACATACAAGAGACATTACATTACTACTGAAGCATGCATCATATGCCACTGGTCCATTATAAGTGCCAGTCATTAGTTGTCACTTCTGTAGACTGTCACAAGCTGTAAGAACATACAAGAGACATTACATTACTACTGAAGCATGCATCATATGCCACTGGTCCATTATAAGTGCCAGTCATTAGTTGTCACTTCTGTAGACTGTCACATGTTGTAAGAACATACAAGAGACATTACATTACTACTGAAGCATGCATCATATGCCACTGGTCCTTTATAAGTGCAGTCATTAGTTGTCACTTCTGTAGACTGTCACATGTTATAAGAACATACAAGAGACATTACATTACTACTGAAGCATGCATCATATGTCACTGGTCCATTATATGTGCCAGTCATTAGTTGTCACTTCTGTAGACTGTCACATGCTGTAAGAACATACAAGAGACATTACATTACTACTGAAGCATGCATCATATGCCACTGGTCCATTATAAGTGCAGTCATTAGTTGTCACTTCTGTAGACTGTCACATGTTGTAAGAACATACAAGAGACATTACATTACTACTGAAGCATGCATCATATGCCACTGGTCCATTATATGTGCCAGTCATTAATTGTCACTTCTGTAGACTGTCACAAGCTGTAAGAACATACAAGAGACATTATATTACTACTGAAGCATGCATCATATGTCACTGGTCCATTATAAGTGCAGTCATTAGTTGTCACTTCTGTAGACTGTCACATGTTGTAAGAACATACAAGAGACATTACATTACTACTGAAGCATGCATCATATGCCACTGGTCCATTATATGTGCCAGTCATTAGTTGTCACTTCCGTAGACTGTCACATGTTGTAAGAACATACAAGAGACATTACATTACTACTGAAGCATGCATCATATGTCACTGGTCCATTATATGTGCCAGTCATTAGTTGTCACTTCCGTAGACTGTCACATGTTGTAAGAACATACAAGAGACATTACATTACTACTGAAGCATGCATCATATGTCACTGGTCCATTATAAGTGCAGTCATTAGTTGTCACTTCTGTAGACTGTCACATGTTGTAAGAACATACAAGAGACATTACATTACTACTGAAGCATGCATCATATGCCACTGGTCCATTATATGTGCCAGTCATTAGTTGTCACTTCTGTAGACTGTCACAAGCTGTAAGAACATACAAGAGACATTACATTACTACTGAAGCATGCATCATATGTCACTGGTCCATTATAAGTGCAGTCATTAGTTGTCACTTCCGTAGACTGTCACAAGCTGTAAGAACATACAAGAGACATTACAATACTACTGAAGCATGCATCATATGCCACTGGTCCTTTATAAGTGCAGTCATTAGTTGTCACTTCTGTAGACTGTCACATGCTGTAAGAACATACAAGAGACATTATATTACTACTGAAGCATGCATCATATGCCACTGGTCCATTATATGTACCAGTCATTAGTTGTCACTTCTGTAGACTGTCACATGTTGTAAGAACATACAAGAGACATTACATTACTACTGAAGCATGCATCATATGTCACTGGTCCATTATAAGTGCAGTCATTAGTTGTCACTTCTGTAGACTGTCACAAGCTGTAAGAACATACAAGAGACATTACATTACTACTGAAGCATGCATCACATGCCACTGGTCCATTATAAGTGCAGTCATTAGTTGTCACTTCTGTAGACTGTCACATGTTGTAAGAACATACAAGAGACATTACATTACTACTGAAGCATGCATCATATGTCACTGGTCCATTATAAGTGCAGTCATTAGTTGTCACTTCTGTAGACTGTCACATGTTGTAAGAACATACAAGAGACATTACATTACTACTGAAGCATGCATCATATGTCACTGGTCCATTATAAGTGCAGTCATTAGTTGTCACTTCTGTAGACTGTCACAAGCTGTAAGAACATACAAGAGACATTACATTACTACTGAAGCATGCATCATATGCCACTGGTCCATTATAAGTGCAGTCATTAGTTGTCACTTCCGTAGACTGTCACATGTTGTAAGAACATACAAGAGACATTACATTACTACTGAAGCATGCATCATATGTCACTGGTCCATTATAAGTGCAGTCATTAGTTGTCACTTCTGTAGACTGTCACATGTTGTAAGAACATACAAGAGACATTACATTACTACTGAAGCATGCATCATATGTCACTGGTCCATTATAAGTGCAGTCATTAGTTGTCACTTCTGTAGACTGTCACAAGCTTTAAGAACATACAAGAGACATTACATTACTACTGAAGCATGCATCATATGCCACTGGTCCATTATAAGTGCAGTCATTAGTTGTCACTTCTGTAGACTGTCACATGTTGTAAGAACATACAAGAGACATTACATTACTACTGAAGCATGCATCATATGCCACTGGTCCATTATAAGTGCAGTCATTAGTTGTCACTTCTGTAGACTGTCACATGTTGTAAGAACATACAAGAGACATTACATTACTACTGAAGCATGCATCATATGCCACTGGTCCATTATAAGTGCAGTCATTAGTTGTCACTTCTGTAGACTGTCACATGTTGTAAGAACATACAAGAGACATTACATTACTACTGAAGCATGCATCATATGTCACTGGTCCATTATAAGTGCAGTCATTAGGTGTCACTTCCGTAGACTGTCACATGTTGTAAGAACATACAAGAGACATTACATTACTACTGAAGCATGCATGATATGCCACTGGTCCATTATAAGTGCAGTCATTAGTTGTCACTTCTGTAGACTGTCACATGTTGTAAGAACATACAAGAGACATTACATTACTACTGAAGCATGCATCATATGCCACTGGTCCATTATATGTGCCAGTCATTAGTTGTCACTTCTGTAGACTGTCACAAGCTGTAAGAACATACAAGAGACATTACATTACTACTGAAGCATGCATCATATGCCACTGATCCATTATATGTGCAGTCATTAGTTGTCACTTCTGTAGACTGTCACAAGCTGTAAGAACATACAAGAGACATGATATTACTACTGAAGCATGCATCATATGCCACTGGTCCATTATAAGTGCAGTCATTAGTTGTCACTTCTGTAGACTCTCACAAGTTCTATGAAGATACAAGATACATTGTAATACATGCTTCTAAGACACATCATGTTCAAGAAACATTGCACAAATTGTTTAATAAATTCATTGTTAACCTTTATTTATGTTATTATACAAATAAACAGAATTTGTTTTTTTATATAAAGTATGTCCAACCCTGTTAAGCTACATAAGAAACTATTCTAATAAAAGAACAACCATAGTAAATGCAGGTTACTTACAGACACAAGTAGATTTGTCTTCCTTCAAGGTGTATCCATGGCTACAAGCCTTGCACACATAATTGCCGTCAGAGTTTGTGCATTCGCGGCAGTGGTCAAATGTCACCTTTGAACACACTGCAAACAACCAACAGACAGGACTCTGAACAGCATCAACAACCAGAAAACGTCTGATCTCAGTTCCATAATTTGTTATAATATCAATGGGCTACTACTAGTGAACTGGATATCCTGGAAGTAGATTGACAAATTAGTGCATCTGATTAGTGCTGTTAGATACTGTTAGGGGATGTGAACATATTGTTATATGTATAAACCATCTGGATAGGTTATCATGAAACAAAAACAAGGTGCGTGTACAATAAATCATGCTTTGTGCAATAACTAATGTCAACAAACTAAACCAATTTAATGTACAACCAATGGGTGACAGTTATAGGTAAAGCAATGTTCTTAATTTGCACATCTTGCTTTTGTTCTTGATGTAGTTTGATTGACAGATGTCACATGTGATGACGCCTCCTGATTGTGAACACTTGTCGCACTTGACTGGGCAAACTGGCCAGAAAAAGCATTACCATGTGATTATGACAACTTCTGAAACTCTGTGCACATGAGTAACACAGATGACTTTCACAATTTAACATGAGTAACACAAATGACTTTCACAATTTAACATGAGTAACATAAATGACTTCCACAATTTAACATGAGTAACACAAATGACTTCCACAATTTAACATGAGTAATACCAATGACTTCCACAATTTAACATGAGTAACACAAATGATTTCCACAAAGTAAGGAGGAGATGGATCGGCCTAATGTTGCGAAAGGATGGTCATAACCAAGACAGCCTTGAGATGGAAGCCCAATGGAAACAAAAAAGAGAAAGACCCAAAACAACCTGAAGAACTGTGAAGGAGGAAGTCCGAGATGTCTCGTCTGTCTTAATTATGCGACAGTTGGCACAAAGTAAATTAAGTATGTAATTTTCTAGATGGCTAAGCATGTGGGAATGCCTGTTGTTGCTAGAAGCTGACTTTAGTTGACCTAGTCTTTACAACCTGATCCCGGGAGGGGGGTGTTGTGTGACACATTTGCATGTTTCCCCTAGTTTACATTATTGCTAGTGTTGGGTTTAGTATTGTCGTGAGAGAATGATAAGTTTTCCATAAAAAAACATTGGTATACAAGAAGTTACCCAA
The DNA here is from genome assembly GCA_963995525.1 of Escarpia spicata. Taxonomy (NCBI): domain Eukaryota; kingdom Metazoa; phylum Annelida; class Polychaeta; order Sabellida; family Siboglinidae; genus Escarpia; species Escarpia spicata. Next base: position 63,467,245 of record OZ023211.1, read on the forward strand.
CAATGAAGTTATATGGGGTAAATACTACTAAATACAAAGAAACCATATTTATAGAAACTAGATAATTTTGTAACACAATATGTCATTGAAATTGGTAGAGTAAGTAGAACCAGAGTTTTTCAGACTACAATGTTTACTACAATGTTTCTGTCTTTTTTTAGATGTGTCTTATACGACTTTAGCAGAGATATGTGCAGTACTGAAACTATGAACCTCATCTGTATCATTACATTGTTGTGAATGATGAGGTTACCTTTGTTTTGTCTCATGAGGTAAGGCAAGACATTCATGCTTCTCTCTTGTGTCCTATTGGCAGCACAGGTAAAGTCAACAAGACATTGGTTGCATATTTTCCTGTGTACTAATCCTGCAGATATTTCACTGCCCCAGCTTGATAACATGCCAGACGTGTCACTGCAGTCTTATTTGCACTTTCTTCAACGTTTATGCAATGTGTCTTTCTAAATTAAGTTGGTTTGCTTTTTTCTATCAGCAGATTTATTTGTTCAGTATCATCAGGATTTTGTTAATATATCCATTTTACATTTTCAGTGAAGGCAGCAAGATTTCACCGTTGTAGTAGTATGAAGCTGTGTATATAAATAAATACATAATGGATGTAATATTGTTTTGAAAAGGTTACCTTCTATAGCGTTCTACAAAATGGCATCTTTAATTAAAAGAAGTTTGTACACTCAGTGCACAAACTAAATGTGACGTGTTTAAAATTACATTTAAAGCAACTTTCTACTCTGCTTTTTATGCCCTGCTATGGCAGTTCTTACCATGCAAAAAGTAACATGCCCACATTCTTGACGCTGTACTTTGTACTTGCATTTCTGGAGACTGACGAATACTTCCCTCACAAGTTCTTGTGTTGTTGTAATGGTGGAACTGGTGATTTCAATGGTTGCTGTGACAAATTAAGCTGCGTACGGAGAGACTTTTTATGTTCAAAACAGTTCCTAGGGAAAGATCATTCCTATATTAGCCGCATCTGCTATGCAACGATTGAAATGTCAGTAGTTACGATAGCCAGGGCAGCTGATGTTTTAGTTGATGTTTTCAAGTAATATGAGACTTGTTGTATATGGTGAAGTAAGGGAAAATGTATGTGATTTCTACATGAATAACAGCTATTGATGATTGGTTGTAATGTTTATAAATGTTGTAATCTATTTTGTCTTACATTGTGGACATGAAATAATTTTTTTCTCTCTTTGAAATGATTAGAATAAATGATTGTTGAAATGCCAGATTTGCTCTAAATAAAATCTACCCATATTTGTCACCACATATGGTTGATCACCCTTACTCCTGGTGTACATGCTTTCTAGGCAGCTTCACAGCGTGGGCCTTTAGATGCGTCTTCTACCTAGTTGTCTGTTTATTTGTGTCGCATTTGTAAGAATCTTTTATTTTCACACACAGCTGCTTTAATGGTCAAAATCATTGGCCTATATGTACCTGCTTTTATACACTACTTGTGTACTGTGCGTGAATACACTACTTGTGTAAAGTACTTGTATACACTACTTGTGTACACAAGTAGTGGCTTTACAGCTTCAGTCACTGCTTTTGCCCCTGGTCGATCAGCTATAAACCAGCCTACTCTGCATGCTTCCACTACTCTGTGTGTTGCTTAGCACCTTTTCTTTCACCAACGTGCGTCATTAGTTGACACATATGCTCAGACACATCCCTACAATTGGTTGGCAACTTATTCAGTAACTCTGTCATATTTAACTTGGACAAATATATATATATAACTAAGATACAATTTTCTATAATTCCAATACAGTTTTAGATATCTTGAATGCTGCTTTGTTTTAGATTACACAGACCCAGTTTTAGATAATTTATACTGTCTTAGTACATTAAGTATGCACAGTAGTGACTTAGACAGATAAGTACCTGTAAATAAAATGTTATAAATAATAAATAAATAAAAGTACTTACATATAAAAAAAATAGAACATTACCTTAAATATAGTTACTAAAAAACAATTTAAGAGATCATCAAAAAACTGTTACATAAATACATATACCAAGACATTCTTAAAAATACTTTAAACACATTCATAAGAAACTAATAAAACAAAATATATCTATCTAAAGAAAGCATATAAAATGTTCTCATTGGTGAAATATAAAAATGCTTGTTTAAAAAAACTTGTTGTGAAGGCTTCTTAAAAATAAATAAAATTATTCATATTTCATAGGTTAAGCATTGCACAGGCAGTTGTTTGGCCATCGTCACGTATTGTAGGCAAGGGTTCGTCTTAAATTTGGTATATTTTACGTCCATGTAACCCAGGTGTTTCCTTCTGGACCATTCCCAATAACTACTCAAGTTAACCGTCTGATGCAAAACACCATTGGTCAACTAGGGAATTGATGTAAATAACAATTTTGACAAATAAATAATATATCTTAGGTAGTCGTGATCAATAAGCAAAGGGACACATTTATAAATCTATAATGTAACACTGATATAACTTGAACTTTCAAGCTTACTCTATGCATCAAGTTTCACCAGGCCAGGACTTAGTTTTTGCCTCATCTTTGGCAGTTCATAACTACTGAATGTGACTATCGCCGTCTACCAGTGTTAGTGGTACATATCTGCAAACTTTTTTTTTTAAATCCGGGAGATTCATCAGCAGTTCAGCATGCTTTCCGTGTTGTGCCGTCTCATCACGCTTTCTCAGATCTTGACATTGGAAGATGGGTGCTGTGCTGTTGGAAATTTCCCCCCCAAAATTCAGCAGTTCAGCATCTCTCCCGAGGTGTCGCACCGTCTCTGTTGGACATTTGCCTGTATTCCAGGAAATGGGGAGACACACCCAAAATGTGCGACTCCCTGATTTTCCGGGACAGTTGGCAGGTATAGAACTGCACTAGCCTGTTTGTTTGTTGAGCACCAAATGACAAGAGTTGTGCCAGTGGCAGATTCCCCTTTTTGGAAATGATCTATTTTAAGTTGAATTGGTCATAAAACAAATTCATATCTCTGCCGGAGAAGTTTTATAACTTTTTTAAATTGATACATTGAATTACACAAGTAAATATCAGCACAGGCAACTCAATTCACTTTTTTGTATTTGGTCCTTTTATATTAGTATATTTCTGCTTTTTAGTAGTCCTACTAAATCTTTTTTAATTAAAAATTGCAATTATTCATACGGATGTTGTGATCGTGACTGGCATTAACACTTTGAAAGTACATAATTAAAAAATCCACCGACATCATTTTCTCGGCACGAGTAGACACAACTGTTAGTAAGCCAACATTGTTTACACAGCATTTGGCATTTCCAGGCATGAACATGTTTTACTCTGAACTTATTTAAAGCAGAGTAAGGTTAACTTCAGACTTACCCAAAGAAATGACGGCAACTGCCAGAAAAGGATGGCGTGAAATATGCACTATGTTCATTCCACCGCACAATTTATGTACAACAAAATAACCTTAACACACAACAATGTTGATTATGTGACTGACCAATATCCACACATTCAATAATCTTATCACAAAATCTAATTAAAACATTTAATCAACATTCACAAACATCATCAACGAACGAGCAAAGCCGCAACGTATTACTATGCACCATACACATTCCTGTAGCTCCCAAATCCCTTTCCATCGATGACAGCAAGCCACCAGTGATCAATATCTTGACAATGTTAGTATGATGGTTGACTGGACACTCGAGTTTGGTAAAAAGGAACATGTCTCATTTTTCCGACAAAATAGATGTTCATAACCAAACATGTTGGTGTTTAGGTGGGGGATATTATTCTACCATTCCAGGTTTTTAATTACACAAATTAACTAGTTGTAGCACCTCAAAGACTAGGCAACAAAGTTCAAGCAGCAGAACACAGACTGTATCGGTTTGAAGGAATACACGAGTACTGCTGTCGTTTACTAAGCGGTGTACACTGGTCGTTATACAACAGACTGATCATCGTCGACGATAAGCAGCATTTGTTTCAACCTTTTCCATATATATATATAACAAAATATGTCAATACAACTGAAATAGCAACATAAAAATACTGCACAATTTCAAGCACATTTTCCTTCGGTAGATGCACCAAGCCGCATATTAAACATCAGCTCTCTATCAAGTCTTATACATATACATTTCTGTCTTTTTTTGACACTCGAACAAAGTGCCGAATATATTCTGGTTCACCTGTGCACTGCAGCAATATTCAATACATGTAGGGGGTCTTCCGTTAACAGCCAAGTGACAAAGATGTCTTATTTACATACACAGTCCTCCGTGCGTTCACACATATTTTTATTAGCAGACTTGTACTGTCCAGTGGTATCTGTTCAACCCGCCTCCTGCTGGCACACACTGGCATGACAAGTCTCGTGAGATGTTGTCCACTGTAGTAGATTCGACCACCGCCTAGATGATCACTGGGCGCCATAATACTGCTGTGTGTATCCAGCCCAGCCTGGATGTTGGTATCCGTACCCGGTCGGGTTCTGTAAACAATCGAAAGACACTGATGTTCTGTTCCAATACAAATTCAACAGTCACAATTATGAGAGCCTCTTTCACAAATGTGTGCTCCTTATCAGACTAAACCTTAGCACTGTGATCGTACTAACAAAATTCAGCTGAAATAAACAAATCAAACTCGGTGTGGATAGTGCTACGATCAACATATCGGCGAAGTGAAGAGGTCTCTGATAGGTCATCTACTTCATATCTCTGTGTCCAAAAGTCACATTGTAGTTGGATGACAATATGATATCCATGATCGTTGTCAACATCACTGACGATACATAAATCGATATCCAACTCAAAATTGATGATAAACAACCTACATCAAACCACGAAACACTGTTGTAGTGTCCGAGTGCATTTTTATAAATGCAATTCAACTTGCTTCCAAATAAATTCTTTAATCACCACTTCCCAAGATTGCGGAAACAAATTATTCTCGGCCATTATGTCACCAAGTTTCAGATTATTTAGCTAATATAAAAGTAGGATCTGGCCAATGTAAAAAAGCCTAGCAGTCATGAGTTTACTGGGTGGTTTCAGACGGTCTGTGCAAACAAGGGGATGGGCTGTTTTGGACAGTCCGTGCAGGAAAGAGTTAGCAAACATATTACTCACCATGTTAATTCCTATCTCGCAAGCTGTGCTGATGAAGTTATAAATGCAGATAATATTGACAAACTGGAGAAATCTGTATGGTAGCATAGTGCACATCATTTATATATGAAACTTAAAACAAGAACTCAAACTTGGTCTCAACACGAGAACTAGAGTTGCTCCATGACTAAAACTCACAGCGTATGCACCCCAGTGCTGGGGGTAACTATAGGCCGCATTCATGTCACCATAAGGCTGCATTACTGGTGCTGCTTGCTGTACGTAGTTACTACTGGCGACATCTGGAGTCAGTTCTGTGCGAGTCTTCTTATCTGTCGACTCCCTGAAACAAATACTTTACATCAGTGTTTTCCTGCTCGAAAATTACGAATTGACGAAAACTGTCACTCTTGTTCAATACGTATTGTATGACCAACACCATTTTTTTAAAGTGATATGCAAACATAAAATCCTGTGCTTCTCATACATCTATAAACCATCTGCCATCTCGGTGTGCCCTTTGCTAAATAATTTTGTCTGTAATTTCCAATTAAGAGAAGGCTTCTCTACAGTGCAATGTCTGCTTTCACAGAACTTCAGCAATGCATAGTATACAACATATTTTGAATCGACATTCACTTTCCATAATAGGCTGTGTTATTAAGAGGAATAAGAAAAAGGAAGAAGAAAAGTGCAGAAAAAACTGCAGATAGAGAGTTGTAGAAATAAACAACAGCTGAGGCTGTGCAGCATTGTAATAATTAGCTAACCCTTTTGTAAACAGAACTTGAGGAAAACAAGGATAGAGTTAATGACAGTAGTCACATCGTTAGCCGTCTAAGAGCTCCTCTCGGGTTCAGGAGCTCCTTTCACGATATTACTGTATTTGCTCTATGCCTCTGTCAGTTCCTTCTAATTAAATCAAAATCAACTCTATTCTTCTGTGGAAACAGCAAGTTCAAACAGAGCCACATCCCAAACACCGCTACGTACTGTGACTCGGATATTTTCCGCTTCTTCGCTGACTGTAGCTCTTTCAGTATCTTCTGGTGTTCCTCGTATGCATCCAATATCCTGAAACAAAAGCATATTATCATCACAAATGTTACTTCGAATACATAAAACAATACACCATGACATTTCCTTATTTATTAGTGAACACGTCAAGAGGCAATTGATGAAAAGGAACAAGTTACTGAGGTGAACACACTTTGCCCGGTTCATGGCACACATCAATTAAAACAAGTCCAATTCTTACACTACAAATATCATATTGTCCAGTTTTATTCCCCCCACAAGTTTTCATGTGCCACTGTTTACTCCTAACACTTGATGACGTAATTCTCCATAACTCAAATATATCCTGATGGATCCAGAAACTGCTTACCAAGATAATGTTATTAAGCATCTTTTTTTGCAAAATAACATAGCATTTGTTTGATTTGCATCTTAATTTGACTGCACTGGCAAAATGGCGATTCAAAAGTGGACACTTCTGAGACACACCGTGAGACGTTTGAGCCAAAGTCTTCGAGGAATTCAAGTCTCCGTTGTGAGAACGCGACGCGGTGCTCGGTGGGGAGGGGACCATCGATTGCACGGCCAAACAACTTCAACATGGCCTGTTCGTCTACAGTTGACTTTTGATACTCTAGGTCGACCAGTTGCAGGTACAACTTGTGGTTTGACTGCAGGAGAAACAAACAGGACAGTGCAATGATTGCAGGCTCTCATAAAGGTGCTGGTTATAATTACTAACAATGTCAATTCATACAAACAAAGACAGTTTCCAGGATTATTCATTAACAATCGTTTTACGTCTGTCTAACACCTGGCAACAAAATTGAAGTGTTAGTTTTCTTCTGAGGGTCATAGATTAATCCCGGAAAGTTTGGCACCCAAGATGCAACTTGTCTTGGAGGAAAACGTTAACACATACACACACTAGCTCAATAGATTTTGAATGCTTCCAGATTCATTACAACTGGCCACAAGGTGGAAGCAATGCCAGTTAACCATTGTCCGTCATGTAAGACAGTCCACGTAGGCTGGAAACGAATGCTGTGATAAATAAAACCACAAGGAAAGATGTCTTTCCTGACTATGTATGACTATGTAGTATCTCTTATGCTAGTCATTCTCAATTATGAAGTCTAGTGACAATTGTGCAAGAATAATCTAGAACCATCGCTCTTGAATCAGCTGTTAAATGTACACCCACCCACACCGGTATGAATACAGGAACACTTCTGTGCTGCACGTTTCTTCAATCCTGTTATTCGTGCACAGACTGTGGGGAAATGGAATGTCTCACTACTTACAACAACGTCAACCAGATTATGGAAATGAAATGTCTCACTACTGAAGTAATTCAGATATTTAGAAGTCAGTGTTAAAATAATGTACAAACCTGATCGCTATCCATGGCATCTTCTAATATTGTTTTTGCTGCATCTATGTTGCCAATAACCTGCAGTGCAAAGACAAAACTGACACCACAGAAACAGTTGCACAGGTGTTGCAGTCTGTACGAAAACAAACATACATATATACATATCGTCATGTAAACAACTTTGTTATTCTTGTTGTCATTAAATGTCGTAGGCTAGATGAATTATTACAATAGCCAATTACTATGGATATGTATTATACTACTGAACTGATAGGTGTTTCACTATAAGTGTAACTGCAATTCATATTAACGATAGTCATAACATTTATGTTCATTGTAAAAAGGTAAAGGTAAGTTCTTATATAGCACAGTATCCAGTCCTCGGGACTGCTCAGAGCACCTTACACTTTACTCCCTGTTCAATCAAACACCATCTTGACTTCTCTGGGATTGTACTTCAGTGGAACGAACATCTACTATTATCCATATTTTATTTCAATGGACTTGGCACTTGGCCTGTGCAGTCATTCCGTTGCATCAAGTACACGTACCTTGGCAAGGTAGCGAGCGTATTTGATGGCGTAGAAGCTCCTCACATCCGACGACTCTGCCTTGCTGATGTAGTCCTTGTAGAGTTCATCGACGTGACTGAAGTTGCCCTGTCGCCTCGCCAAGCTGATACACCGCAGTGACACCATCGCCAGACCATTCATGTTCCTCTCCAGTCTGTGTAGCACAGCCGCTGCCTCTGTGTACTTCTCTGCAATAAACACACTCTGTAGTCATGTCCACATGTTTCATACTTCCCTGTAACAAACAGCCTCTATGATCAGGTGTACTGTTACAGCTTCTCTTACTTCCTGGAACAAACACCCTCTACAGTCATGTCTACTGTTACAGCTTCTCTTACTTCCTGGAACAAACACCCTCTTTAGTCATGTCTACTGTTACAGCCTTCTTATATTTCCTGCAACAACCACCCTCTATAGTCTTGTCTACTGTTACAGCCTACTTATATTCCCTGGAACAAACACCCTCTATAGTCTTGTCTACTGTTACAGCCTTCTTATATTCCCTGGAACAAACACCCTCTATAGTCATGTCTACTGTTACAGCCTTCTTATATTCCCTGCAACAACCACCCTCTATAGTCTTGTCTACTGTTACAGCCTTCTTATATTCCCTGGAACAAACACCCTCTATAGTCATGTCTACTGTTACAGCCTTCTTATATTCCCTGGAACAAACACCCTCTATATTCATGTCTACTGTTACAGCCTTCTTATATTCCCTGCAACAAACACCCTCTATAGTCATGTCTACTGTTACAGCCTTCTTATATTCCCTGCAACAAACACCCTCTATAGTCATGTCTACTGTTACAGCCTTCTTATATTCCCTGCAACAAACACCCTCTTTAGTCTTGTCTACTGTTACAGCCTTCTTATATTCCCTGCAACAAACACCCTCTATAGTCATGTCTACTGTTACAGCTTTCTTATATTCCCTGCAACAAACACCCTCTATAGTCTTGTCTACTGTTACAGCCTTCTTATATTCCCTGCAACAAACACCCTCTATAGTCATGTATACTGTTACAGCCTTCTTATATCCCCTGCAACAAACACCCTCTATAGTCTTGTCTACTGTTACAGACTTCTTATATTCCCTGCAACAAACACCCTCTATAGTCATGTCTACTGTTACAGCCTTCTTATATTCCCTGCAACAAACACCCTCTATAGTCTTGTCTACTGTTACAGACTTCTTATATTCCCTGCAACAAACACCCTCTATAGTCTTGTCTACTGTTACAGCCTTCTTATATTCCCTGCAACAAACACCCTCTATAGTCTTGTCTACTGTTACAGACTTCTTATATTCCCTGCAACAAACACCCTCTATAGTCTTGTCTACTGTTACAGACTTCTTATATTCCCTGCAACAAACACCCTCTATAGTCATGTCTACTGTTACAGCTTTCTTATATTCCCTGCAACAAACACCCTCTATAGTCATGTCTACTGTTACAGCCTTCTTATATTCCCTGCAACAAACACCCTCTATAGTCATGTCTACTGTTACAGCTTTCTTATATTCCCTGCAACAAACACCCTCTATAGTCTTGTCTACTGTTACAGACTTCTTATATTCCCTGCAACAAACACCCTCTATAGTCATGTATACTGTTACAGCCTTCTTATATTCCCTGCAACAAACACCCTCTATAGTCATGTCTACTGTTACAGCCTTCTTATATTCCCTGCAACAAACACCCTCTATAGTCATGTCTACTGTTACAGCTTTCTTATATTCCCTGCAACAAACACCCTCTATAGTCTTGTCTACTGTTACAGACTTCTTATATTCCCTGCAACAAACACCCTCTATAGTCTTGTCTACTGTTACAGCTTTCTTATATTCCCTGCAACAAACACCCTCTATAGTCTTGTATACTGTTACAGCCTTCTTATATTCCCTGCAACAAACACCCTCTATAGTCATGTCTACTGTTACAGCCTTCTTATATTCCCTGCAACAAACACCCTCTATAGTCATGTCTACTGTTACAGCCTTCTTATATTCCCTGCAACAAACACCCTCTATAGTCATGTCTACTGTTACAGCTTTCTTATATTCCCTGCAACAAACACCCTCTATAGTCTTGTCTACTGTTACAGCCTTCTTATATTCCCTGCAACAAACACCCTCTATAGTCATGTATACTGTTACAGCCTTCTTATATTCCCTGGAACAAACACCCTCTATAGTCTTGTCTACTGTTACAGACTTCTTATATTCCCTGCAACAAACACCCTCTATAGTCATGTCTACTGTTACAGCCTTCTTATATTCCCTGCAACAAACACCCTCTATAGTCATGTATACTGTTACAGCCTTCTTATATTCCCTGCAACAAACACCCTCTATAGTCTTGTCTACTGTTACAGCCTTCTTATATCCCCTGCAACAAACACCCTCTATAGTCTTGTCTACTGTTACAGACTTCTTATATTCCCTGCAACAAACACCCTCTATAGTCATGTCTACTGTTACAGCCTTCTTATATTCCCTGCAACAAACACCCTCTATAGTCATGTATACTGTTACAGCCTTCTTATATTCCCTGCAACAAACACCCTCTATAGTCTTGTCTACTGTTACAGACTTCTTATATTCCCTGCAACAAACACCCTCTATAGTCTTGTCTACTGTTACAGCCTTCTTATATTCCCTGCAACAAACACCCTCTATAGTCTTGTCTACTGTTACAGACTTCTTATATTCCCTGCAACAAACACCCTCTATAGTCTTGTCTACTGTTACAGACTTCTTATATTCCCTGCAACAAACACCCTCTATAATCATGTCTATTGGTACAGCCACCAACTAAAGATCTAGCATCCAAATCAGTTCTTTCCCAGTCAAGAAGCTAGGGCTATTTATATTAAAAATGGAATTTCAATGGAAGGTTCTTTAAAAAATCGAAATACTCTGGCCACAAAAAAAGTTAACGAGTTACAGAAGATAGTTCCAGAGGGATTCGTGGCAGGGGAAAGAAGTTGACTCAAGGCACGACATTGTAGGAAGAAGGACAGAACAGATGTCTTCAGAACAGTGACAAGTAAACATGTGTAGAACCAGATCAACTTCACAAAAGCTGAGCATGCTAGTTGAAGTTCTTCTGAACCACATCCGTCAAGTGATCTAAAATAGATGCCGAACACATGGTCAGTTCGGACATTCCGTCGTACATTTTGTCTAAATCCTAGTGCGAAAAGTTATTTATAATAAAAATATAAGTTTTTAAAGTGACAACTATACGCGGGAATGTTTGATTTATGAGATGTCATGCAGCAGCAGTAACTTGATTTAGGTATATAACCGTTATCAACATTGTTCGCAAAGGAAAAGCTTGACGGAGGTCATGCATAAATTTGTATTGTGACACAACATACTGGATACATCAACTGTCCTAGAGGTGCAATTCGACCACACGGACACGAGTCTTACCATAACGCTCCTCGTAGGCGGCCCACGAGAAGTGAATGTGTGGTTTCTTGGGCAGGTGGATGTGACAGGCGCGCTGTAGGACGTGTCGTATCGCCTCAATGCCCCGCGGCTCCTGGTACTTCGCATACTGAAACACACCAACGTCACATACTGTGAAATACCACCACTACATGTTACGGCACACCAGGCCCTTAGCCAGAAATATTTTTTACCAGTCTTGAATTAGTAAAAAATGTCAGTTTTAGAAGCACTGATGTCAATCACAGGCATTATTGGTCAGGTTAGTTATTTCAATGACAAACCAGTGTCATTTGAGCCATTTATTTAATTAATACTGACCCATTTGATTTGTTTCACTACCAGTTGTGCCAATGACAGCCATAGACTGGGAACTATTAGGTAATCTAGTGGCCAGTTGGCCCCCTCTAAATTCCACCAATCTTATCAGTTGTAATAACCCGTCTTTGCCTGTCATCCGCCAGTCTTGAAGACATGCAAACTGGTGTCTGGCTAAGCCCCTGCTGCACACACTGATAGTATGGTTATGTTACAAGACCAAAGACCATCCCACAAGGCATTGTGCCTGGAGGAAGAAAGAGAGGCAAACAGAGGAGAAGTCGGAGGACAACATTCAGGAGTGGACTCGTTTCTACTTAGGCACCTCCCAGAGGGCAGCAGAGAACCAAGACATGACGGTAGCTGTCAGGAAAATCATCAGTGATGCCACAACGATCATATGGTGATGGGACAGAAGAAGATACTGATCATATGGTTACTTCTGGCAGGTATTGGTCAGTTTTGAAAGGCTTGTGACTAATCGAAACAAGCTTGGTATTTTGAAGAGATGACACCTGCACAAATGAACACACGAGAGAAATTGAACAAACTGTATATTAGAAACATTTGCGATGGTTACAGGTCCATCCTCAGTTTATCTAGCTATTCATGAATCAAGGTCAGTGATGTTTAGTACTGTAATATGTGAAATGTTTATGCATTTGGTTTAATAAAAGGTGTACTCTCATTAAAAAAGAAGTTATTTTGACCATACCTAGACCGGTCTGGTGAAAGTATAAGAAGCCTTGTCATATATACAGGGTTCGAAATAGCGGCCTACCAGAAATTTGTTCTGACTACCGAAGTTGGCTACCACAAAATCCGGGAATGTTTTGTATTTATCGGTCACGTGCGGGAGATATACGTGCTTATTAAAGCCCTGCGCGGGCTGGAAATCTGAGCCCGCACCCGCCCCGCAACTATGTCATTTGACCCGCAACCCGCCCCGCATATTACAACTCAGCCCGCAGCCCGCCCCGCAGATTTTGCCACATCCTAGCCCGCAGCCCACCCCACCCCGCAGTAACTTGGCCCGCAACCCGCCCTGCAGTAATTAGTCAAAAGTTAGCCCGCACCCTTGTCATTATAATGTAAATGCCTGATGGTGATAAGCAGACCTGGGGCAAAGCAAAGGTACGAGTACACATTGTTTTCATATTTAAAAATTATTAATTAATCTAACTGATATAACTCAGCACAAGTGAATATGCAATGGCAGTTGATCATTTTTTTATGAAGAACAATGAAATTCACACTGTTGGCATTAATTTCAGTGGCATCCTACGATCTTATAATCTATTTGCCATTGTACTGCATGAACACGAGTTGTTCAGAGGTTGAGTCTGGTGCACAAAGGCAGTGTTGCAATTTGCAATCTGCTGATATTAGAAGTTTGCAATTTATATTTTCTGATCGTAGACTACTGATTGTTGAGAGGGTTTTCAAATGTCTACATAACAGGCTCAAAATCCCCTCTGGACCAGGCTACTGGCACCGGATTATACTAGTGTCGAAGGCAGTTTGACTTGAGCCATCTTACTTCTACAGAGGAAGACTGGCAGTTCTTGTTCTTAGCAGTTAGCACTGTCAGCCAGTGCCAAGTGGCATGATCTCCAGTCTCCACACAACAAAGGCATTACCTGTCTAATTGATGGGGTAACTGCTCTTTGTGGACATCCTGGTGGCTTAACTACACAAACAGATTGATGGCCTGAACTGATACTTCCTCCTGGAAGAAGCCACTAATTACACCTGACTGAAGCTGCCAAGGCAGGCCAGCACATGTTACCATAACACTGTTTAAACACAAACAAAAGGGCAATCCGGTAATCCCCAATTAACTAGCTCAAAGAATGTCCCACCTTTGAGTAACTGGTGACCATTAATGAGTTACAAAAATCAGCCAGCAGTAGCCCGCATGTAGAAATTACTAGCCCGCAGACCGCCCCGCCCCGCAGTGACCTGACCCGCAGACCGCCCCGCACAAATTGAAACTTAACCCGCACCGCAACAACAATAAAAAACGGCCCGCGGGTTGCAGGCCAAAACCCGCCCCGCGCAGGGCTTTAGTGCTTATACATCTACGTTACACGGCAGCCCTCTAAGTTGCGACTGAATTGGTCGCATATATGCGACTGGTTTTTCTGTTTGGTGACCGACACATTATCATATGTATGGTCGCCCGCTGGCGACCGCGACGAGTCTGTAATAACAGGTCATGCGTTGTCATTTGCCGTTTCATAAACCATGTGTTGTCGTTTCTCGGAAACACCGTAAATGATACTGACTTTATTGGCGATATTTTGAAACTTGATTTCTCTGCAACGGTATCCATTTATTTTGGTGGATTTATGAGAGGATTTTTGAAAGGCACAAGCTACGAAGTGTCATGGCGCCCGTAGTACCTCGGATACGCGAGCGGAAGGCGCTAACGTAAACCGTTTCGCGATCGTTGTCTAGCTGTCCGATAAACGCATTGAAGACATGTTGCTAATTAAATGTAGTTGTCACATCGTTAGAACACACATAAGTGTACATATTCCGGTTTCAAATACAAAACTCGAAGGAATAACAACAGCCTAGGTTATGCTGGCTCAAAGTGATATAGTCCGCGTTTCGTAGTTCTCACAAATTCCATTGGATGGCAAATATTGCACAAATAAATGTTGTTACAAAAGTTAAACCATGCAGTAAAGCAATATTATATAGATGCATAGATCATAACATTGTGATATTTTAAATATTTGACAGAATATACTATTTCTCAAAGTTAACTTTGAAATAAAATTTTGTGTTCGGCGCATTACTTTGCTAAACATTTAGGCTATTTGTGGACTACCAGATATTTCTGTGGACTGCCAGATTTTCCAACCAGGTAGTCCTGCTGACTACCAGAATTTTTGGAGTTACTTCTACCCCTGTTATATATACATTTGACCTTTTTCACTTTCAACCTAGCCCAACTGAAAATAATTTATCCAATGATTTCAATATACATCACATAACTGAGCAAATGAGTTAGCATTTCAAAATAAATATTACATATGTTTGATTTTTGTGTGAAATGATTCAGGATCAAAATGAGCGAGATAAAATCAAATTGCTGATGATAGGTCGATTGTTGACACCCAATTTGGCAAACCATCTGTTAATAATGACCACCATTGTTGATTCTGGGCCACGGAACAGCAACGCACCTCTATACCAAGCCAGCGCACCCTACTCAAAACAAACATACACAAACCACGAGTAAATGTAACATAATGGTATTGTACCAACCTTCAGCCAGAACTCCTCATAGAGGGCGCATGTGATGACGCAGC
Source organism: Escarpia spicata (assembly GCA_963995525.1). NCBI lineage: Eukaryota > Metazoa > Annelida > Polychaeta > Sabellida > Siboglinidae > Escarpia > Escarpia spicata. The sequence continues at coordinate 63,482,436 of OZ023211.1, forward strand.
GTTCAAAGAGAACGACAATCCTCTCATGCGAGCCGCAGCTGATCTCAAAGTCGAGGTAGTCCCGCCAGTTCTTCAACTGCGACTTCTCGAGAGGCTTCACGTGGAAGTATGGCCGTCTCACCTGCGACAAACATCACATGCAATAACAAACAAAATCGGGAGAAGGATTTGCAACTATTTCATAATAAATCAAACATCAATGTGTTTCTCCAATAACATCGTCACAGTAACATGTTTTTTTATCCTAGTTCATAAGGAAACTAATGAAAGGAGAACAAATAAATAACTTTCTGTTACAGTCATGTTAGTACGTGTATGCACCTAGGAGGAGACGTACTCACAATGATCCAAAGTTAGCATATTAATATGTAGACGTATGTCCCTGTGTGGTATGCGATGGATAAACCAAGAAGGATGAGGATATTTTCATGGCCAACGCAATTCAATGTTTCACATGGCGGGATTAAAATGACACTAGTTTCACTTTGTATCAGACATGTTTTGAGACACTCCCAAGTAGACATAATGCGCTATCAATAGGCAGACACTAACAGTTTCCTCGAAAGTCCACCGCTTGCCGACTTCTATCTGCAGTGGGTCGAACATGGCTCGTCTCAGTTCGATGATCTTCTCTCGCAGTGAGGCGACCTCAGCGTCATCTCCCTGGAGAACACAGTCACTCTCATCACACGTTAACACAACAGTTACACTCTCATCACACGTTTTGATGTTAACACAACAGTTACACTCTCATCACACGTTAACACAACAGTTACACTCTCATCACACGTTAACACAACAGTTACACTCTCATCACACGTTAACACAACAGTTACATTCTCATCACACGTTAACACAACAGTTACACTCTCATCACACATTAACATAACACGATCACACTCTCGGGATTTTCAATTTTTGACGATTTGTTGTGAAATTTCGTTTTCAGCATATTTTACTAATAAATCACACTAACTTCAACTTCTAATTCATAAATGTTTGTGTCTGTATGTGAAATAAATGCTTTATTTGATCACCAGTGTTGATGAGTTCCTTTGTCTTGTGAACAAATGCAGAAATTTGGCGTATTTCACTCCTTATTTACCAGTACTTTGCATTAGTTCTTTCTCCCGGCTGCAAGACAGGCTTATCAACGGCGGGAAACACTCATTAGTATGTAGCCAATCGGCGTTAGAACAAGAGCCGATCCTATACGGAAATTTCCTTATATGGCACAATGCTCCGCGGATCCGCATTCTCTCGATTCTGACTGGGCAATGGCCGACCTTCGGACCTCTCCGGCAAAGCAACAAAGCGAGTCAATAAGACGATCATTGTTTTAGCTCGGTGATTTTGTCAGTTATTACTACGCAATTTCTAGTCAAGATGCCGAAGGATCGCAGCGTAAAACAGCTAGCGGCAGCGGCCCCGAGTGGCAGCGTGGTCACTGTGGAAGGTGACGTCGTGGAACCTGGCGAAATGGACGTTTGTGCTGGAGCTGATGATCAGCATTCTGTTCACGAACCGTTGATCACATCCTCGTCACAGACAGATGAGCCGATTGTCGATGATGACGGCGAACCTTATCGTCCCGTGACAGACGACAGTTGTCTCTTTGTGCAAGTTCATTGAAGAAACTCGTTGAGAACCTTCTCTGCCCGGTTTGTCAGGGACAGTTGTTGTCATCAACAAAAGGAAGGGCCCCGTCATAGCATTCCGCACCGAGTGTACCACTTGTGGACATGTCTGCAGTGAGACACTGTCTTCAGGCAGGATTGGTGTTTGTGGCACTCGGTTACCATTTGCCACAATGAGGAGATTGGTGGCAGGAACTATGGACTGCGGTGTTGGATTTTTCGGGCTACGTCGGATTTGTTGGTGGATGGATTCACCCTGCATCCATCAGAAGTCGTATGTGAGACACCATAAAGGGATAGCCGCAGCAGTGATGGACACAGTGACCACTTGTCTCGATGCCGCTGCTGTTTACGTGAGTGAAGTGTGTGCCGAGTTGTCTGGTGTCCCTCCACTTTTACACAAGAGTTTGCTACACCAGTCATATTATTGTTGAATATTTAGTCCAGAAGATGCATTTCCCACATATGAATAGTTAGAACAGGTGTATATACACATTTGAATAGTCAAAAACCGCCTGAATAGTAAAAAAATGTGTAACGATAAACACAAAAGTTTGTTTTGCAGTTTTCTCAGAATTCTGTATTTATTCAATACATAAATTTCACGCGGATCTCGAGAGAAAACTGTAAGACATATCAACTCCAAATTTGGAGTACAACTACTTGAAGACATGCCCTACAAAATGTCAGGAGGGATTCTGTATATCTGTCGATGTTTTAATTTTACCTCCCTGTACATTCAATGCATCCTACCTAAATAATCGGAAATTGTCTAGTTTTCAAAAAAATTATAAACAAGACTAAAAATTCCTTCTGACATTTTTTACTTAATTATTGTTTCTGGGGATTTGCGTGGAAATTGGTTTAGAATGGATCACTAAAAAACAACAAAATTCAACCTGTTATATCCATCTTGACCCACAAAGATCATTTCCACCAAGTTTCAGTTCTCTACCATTAAAATTAAAGAAAAAAGTTTGCCGCAGCATGTGTCCCCTTAACACAACACAAACTCATCACATCACACGTTAACACAATACGATCTCATCACATCACACATTAACACAACATGATCTTATCACATCACACGTTTACACAAAATGCCTTCTCAACTTTGAATAACTTCCTTCACATTGAATAATTTCCTCCACGTTGAATAAATGTGAAAAAAGGCCACAAACAGAAAACAACGTTCACAGGGAACAACCAGGCCAAAGTAAGTAAAGTACAACAGCAATGTCTTTAATGGGCGCCTATCAGAAGATATATTTGCTCTACTAATTATGTTGTGTTTCTAGCACCTACTCAAAACGCTCTTTATGATTTTTAAACAAAAACTACTGATCAGATATATATATGGAATGGCATATTTGTTGTAACCATTGTACAGTTAATTTTTTTAAATAACATTTGCATTGACTATAGACGATATCTCAGCAACTAGATTTCTTGTGTATAACCATAACAACAATAACCAGATTTTCATCCTCACCTTGGTGGCCGTTTCCGTGGTGCCGGGTGGGAGTTCCTCCCCTGGAGGGGCATCCAGTCCGGGGGGTGGTTCTTCCACACCTGCGGGGGGTGAATCTGTGTCGTCGTCGTCTGCGGGGACGTCTGTGTGGAGGGCAGACTTGCTGACAACCACTTGGTTGCGCAGCCGCAGGAACTCATCCACATCGAGGACGTCCTTTGGGTGGTGACTGTTGACTAACTCGATGAAACTGAGACCGAATCCAACAAGTGTATTGGTTGTGTGCACTGACGAGTAACATGGCTAGAAATGATTAACACGGCTAGAAATGATTAACACGGCTAGAAATGGAGGCAGACATTAAATTTTGTGCCAATGAGTCTTTTTACAATTTTTTTTAATACTTCCTTCGATTTCCATAAATGACGATAGTTTAAGTTAAACATGACAGTAGACGCGAGTAACAATACAAATTACAAAATTCACTTCAGTCAGCAAAAGATCGCCTCCATGTTTTACCTTTATTTAACAAATGCTTGTATTGACAAGTGTTATTATTCTTTATTAATGTTTTTCTTTGGAATTTCAAAAAAATTACTTTGCATTATCGTATGTGTAATTAAGTTTTGTAATATTATGGCCTCATGTGATTCGTTAAGTTTTGGAAGTTTCAATTTGCTGAATAGATTAGGGCACTTTCTGAGAGGGATTTGGAGGTGCAGATTCAGTGTTGAAAGGAGGATAAAATGGAGAACCAGTATCGGGGCCATCGTAATGCTGGACTACAGGGACAAAGGGGAGAACAAGAACAAGAAGAGTGACAGACCAGTCGAAGTGGTGTCGGTAGAGCTGTGTGGGTACAGTGAGCAGGCGGTCGTGAAGCGCCGTCACCCGATGAAGGTCCCCATTCTCCTTCTCCCACTTGATGAACATCTCCCACAGCTTGTCCGACCGGAAGTCCAGGCCCGCCGCCACGATGGCCCGCTCAAACAGGCTGCAACCACACATACTCAGCATCACTTCACTCTATAAGGCCATGTGCCCTTTCCACACTTACGTAAATGTTTAGGTTCCATCTTATGTAGCACTAAAATGATGAACACACCTTTCTTCTGCTTCTGTTGTTTCAACATAGACCAGCTGCACCTGTCGTCCAATTTTACAAAGCTGGGAGTTATTTGTTCAGAAGCAGACAATAGGTGCAGCCAAGTTATGTTAAATTGAGTTGTAACAACAGATAAGCATGGATGATGAAGCCGACAGGTACGCTTGCCATTTAAAAGGAATAAACAGCATTACTGAAAAAGCATACCAGTTTGCTGCTTCTATACCAGTCTTAGCAATATGGTTATTCAAACAATGACAAGCAGGGGCTTAGCCAGAGACTGGTCTGCCCATCTTCACGACTGGCAGATGACTGGCAAGAACAGGTAACTGGAACTGATGACGGGTGGAATTTGGAGGGGACCAGCTGGTCGTCAGATTAACTAATAGTTAAAAGTATACAGGCCCACATTAATGACTATCATCGAATAGATCAATATTAATTAAATAAATGGCTCAAATGTCACTGGTTTGTTATTGAAGACTCTAAACTGGCCAATAATGGCTGTGATTGACATAAATGGTTCGCGTGCTAAAAGGCATGCTTTCGATTCATTCAAGATTAGCAAAAACTTATTTCTAGCTAAGGATTTGCTGACAAATAATACATGACAACCCCTGATACTTACTCTTGTAGAATGGAGACTTTATTGGCATGATTTGCATACTTGTTTACCGCAAACGTCAGGTAGTGAATCCACAGGTCGATGCTCAGTGCCACGGCCTTGACCCCTTGCTCGAACACCTGCGCAATTTATAAAAACGAAGACCATCCATTACAACTGCACAAGTCACCACTTGGTCCTGCAACACTCGGAAAATTCTACACCAGAAATCTCAAGAGGTAGGTAAGGATAGAAGCCATAACGTTGGCATTACCGTTCACTTCCAAGCGCGACGTTAACCAACTGTACAAGCTGGACTGGCCGTACTCCTCCTTGCCTTGGCGCTGTCTGCAGCCGCGAAGAAGTCAACCACCAATCAAATACAACATTCAGGTCAAGGTTTCGAAATGTTCAGTGGCTCGTTTTGAAAACAAATCGACAAGCCCACTAGATCCGGGCTTAAATGTACTCTGCCGCAGCCTGCGAGCAAAAAACAGCAGCAAGAAAACATGCGAAGTCGAAAACTTCACATATGAAACCGGTCATAGCTATACCGAGATCTGAAAGCAGTAATTTTTGTGCCCGTGCAGTAGTGCCAAAATCGTCCAACAATATAACAATCCAGAAATTTTACAATCCAGACATCCCGTAAAGTTTTAAATGTTTTTTTTAAAAACATACTGCCAAAATCAAAAATGTCAATTTGCGACAAATGCAGAAAATACTTTCAGATTTCTGTGAGCTTTAAAGATCCGAGCAAAATCGAAGAAAACGAACACCAACTACATGTTATGCTTACTTCTTCTGTTTTGTCTGGTTCTTTCTCAAGATCAGCGTACTTCTTCCAATAGCCATAGCAGTAGGGGTAGTGGGCAAGGAACGCATCAAAAGCCTTGCGCACTGTCGTCATGTTTTTCTAAACGTAAGAGCAGACAATCCAATATGTGAAATGTGCAAAAAATACAAAAAATTAAACTGCACTGGCCATAATTTTATTAAGTGGAGAAATATCTACAGGGACACTGATTTTCCGTTTAAAAAAAGGCAAATTCTGTTTCAGAAAATGGCAAATTCCGTTTCAATCAATGTATTTTCTGTTTCAGAAAAACAAATTCTGTTTCAAATGACGCATTTTTGAGTGTTAAATGATGCATTTTCCGTTTAAAAGAAGCTCATTTCTGTCCAGAAAAGATATATTTTATTTCAAAGTTAACTTTGAAAAATAATACATTCTGTGAAATATCTAAAATATCACAATGTTATGATCTCTGCATCTAAATAATACCGTTTTATGGTGTGGTTAACTTTTCTAACAACATCAATACCACAGTAACAACCGTACAAAAACAATTTAGATAATAAAATAATTCCTGTCATACAAATACATATAAATGACTGGTTGTTTCTAATGCAGCAGTGCTTAATATATAAGTTAGCAAATGTAAATTATACAAACAATCATATTAACAATTATGCATGTTCAAATCACTGCTGTTTCACTAATAATTTTGTTCAACCATTTTTAGCTAGCGCTATATATGACGCCATCCAACGGAATTTGTTAGAACTACGAAACGCGAATTATCTCAGTATGAGCCAGTGTAACCTAGACTGTTGTTATTCCTTCGCGTTTGGTGTTCGAAGCCGGAATATGTACACTTATGCGTGTTCTAATGATGTGACAACTACATTTAATTAGCAACATGTCTTCCATGTGCTTAGCAGACAGCCGGACAACGATCACGAAACGGTTTATGTAAGCGCCTTCTGCGTGTGTCTCTGTTTACGTCAGTTGACACTAGGTAGCACAAGTGCCATGACACTTTGCAACGATTTGCCTTGCGCATTTTTAAAACCCTGCAAAAATAAATTAACATCGTTGCATATTAAACATTTGTTTCTAAATATCTCCAAACAGGCAGTGCTTTTGCTCTTTTTCGCGATCACGGAAGATCTTTTTGAAAATGCAAATACCGTTATTTCGTCCGTTTTTTGGCAATCGTGGAATTTCCGTTTGAAAAGGCGAATTCCGTTTCCGCGATTTTTTCCCATTTTCTGCAATTGTGGAAAATCAGTGTCCCTATATATATATCCTAATGTTAATCAAGGTTTTGCACATATCACTATTATCAGGCTGAGCATAACATAATACATGTACATCTATGCTAGAATTCAGCATTCTTATCAAATTGAAACACCCGTTTTGGCTTTAATACTTAATCCATTTAGCCGAGATGGTGAATTAAGTCTGTTGATATTCAGATAGTGCATGAATAGTTTAACTAAAATGTGCCGCCAATGTGTGTATTTCTATTAAAATCATCAAAAGAATTCACTTCAATTGTAAGAACTATGCAAGATTTTTGCATACTTTTCTAAAATAAGTGAATAGTTTGTATAATAATTTCATTAAATCAAAACAACAAACTTGAACAAATGAGTTAGTCTATAAATGTTCACTAAACAATTCCCAAATGCGTGAAAACTGAACTGAGGAGGGAATTTTAGCACTTACTTCCTGTTCTACGTACTGTAGCAGGTATGTCCACCCAGTGAAGTCACTCGGATTATCCTCAACCACTTTCCAGTATTTATCTAACTCGGTCAATTCTTTGGAGGATGCCTTCTTGTCTGTACCACTTTCTTCTTTACTCCTTTCTCGTCTTTTTGTCCTTGTTTCCCTCTTTCTGTCATTGCCCGATGTGTCTTCTGCGTGGTTAGAGGTTGCATCACCATCGGCTTTAATACAATTGTCCTGTCCCACAATGTCATTTGTCGTTTTGGCTGTGTCACCATTTTGAAGTTTCCCTTTACACGGTGACATCTCTGTGCTTTCTAAAAATAAAACGCAAAACATGCAGTTTACGTCCCATGAGCAGGACAATGTCAGAAGTGGTCAAACACTATACTGAAACTTATTAAATGTCATGTTAGATCAGAACAGCAGTGCTTCACGTTTGGAAAAATCAGGCGAGCAATAAATCGAGTGATTCATTAGTTTTATTTTCATCTACTAGGTGGCATTCCTGTTTGTCCGTCTGGCGATGCCACTGCCCAGTCATGCCAAAACGTAATCGAGGTTAGCCATTCTATAGCGGTATCCAGTACGCTAGATTAATTCAATCGGGTCAATTTGGGACAAGCATTGGCACAAATTGAAAAGTTGCATGCTAATAAAACATTTCAGACAGGAAGTACTAGCGATGTTGTTACAGAAACCGACAGCAGTACAATGATGCTGATGATTAATTTGTTTTTTAAATATCCTGCCGCAAGTGCAGCTTCTCTCTGCCGCAGCAGCCATTACACTGTTTCAATTTCACTGCTACCTGTTGCGGCAAAACTGCAGCTGATTAATGATATATGACTGTCAAACGACGGCTGGCCAACAGGAATCCTGTTGAGTAATAAGCAAACTCGAAGTCAAGGCACTGGAGCCTGGAAACATCGGCAACTGCACGCCACTGCTAATTTACGCGACAAAAACAGGCTTTCTTTCAAACAAATGGGTGTACAGCTGTATATTTGCCGCTAGCTAACCAATACTGGAGATAACTCCTACAAAGACTATTTAACAGAGAGACGTACACAGACTTTCAACTTTAAGCCAATAGTACAACTCTAATCATTAACCAATCAATAACAACTGGCATATTTCCAGATAAATTAAAAATTGCTAGTTATTCCACTTTTTAAAAATGGTGATAAGACAATCTTTGATAATTATCGTCCAATTTATATTTTACCAGCTATTTCCAAGATATCTGAAAGATATATGTTTAATAAAATACACGAACATTTCAATTCCAATAACTTATACTGTGAGAATCAATACGGGTTTAGGGAAAACCATTCTACGGAACTTGCCACTATAGAAATAATAGACGGAGTTGTCCAACAACTTGACCAATCAGCAACCCCAGTAAACATATACCTAGACCTCTCTAAAGCCTTTGACACAATTGATCATAACATATTATTACAAAAACTAAATTATTATGGAATAAATGGTGCAGCACTAGATCTATGTAAAAACTACTTACACAATCGTAAGCAATATGTTGAAATTGGGGCTTACAAGTCAGAATAAGCTGCCATAAACACTGGTATCCCACAAGGGTCTATTTTAGGACCCCTTCTATTTATCATATATATTAATGACATATTTTCAAGTGATCATTTTCAATTCATAACGTATGCGGACGACACCACTCTTTTTATTTCATTGAATAAATTCCAATCTCCGGATGGCCAAGTCCAAAATCAAAATATAAATAAAGAATTAGAAAATATATGCAGGTGGCTAAAAGCAAACAAACTTTCTATCAACATTAAAAAAACAAAATTCATGGTATTTCACATGCCCCAAAAGGAAATCGAACTTCCTAAAATAGAAATACATGGGACAAGTATTGAATGTGTACATGATTTAATTTTTTTAGATATCACCATAAACCAACACCTAAATTGGGACAGCCATATAAACAAAACAGCAAATAAAATCAATAAAATAATTGGAATTTTAAATAAACTTAAACACGTATTACCTAAGAATATATTATCTATAATGTATAATTCGCTCATTCTTCCCAAGATTAATTCTGGCATATTGGTGTGGGGTTATCAAGCCCATCGCATTTTTAAACTTCAAAAGAAAGCAGTGCGAATAATTACTTCAAGTAAATACAATTCTCACACAGATCCCATCTTCAAACAATGTAAATTTCTTAAGCTGGATGACATCTATAGACTCCAACAGCTCAAATTTTATTACAAATTGATCAACAAGGTTATACCAGAATATTTCAGTCGTATTCCATACACATATAACTTTGCAATTCACCAATACGATACACGTGGTAAAAACAACTTATTTATTCCCAGAGTCATCAATATGCAAAAAAGTACATCAGACACAACATAATACAAACTGTTAACAATACTCCAAACATCCTTGATAAAATTTATACACATAGTTTATATGGTTTTTCCACTTATACAACAAATTACTTGATCAAGAATGAATGAATATGACATGAATCATGTTGTCATATTTCTAACTTTTACATCTGTCATTCTTAAACTAGACATGACTTTGCATTTGTTTAAACTAATTTATGTATTACACTATACTATAATATAGTAAACATACTATATATGTGTATGCATATATAGTTGATCACATGATAATCATATAATTATGTTACATCAGTGGGGTGGCTCCCATGATAGCGGCATATAATTGTCTTAATGGGAGCCTCCCTGACCTTACAATGAATTTTATATTGTAGTTTATGTACTTATGATGGTCAACATAAATACTGTCTCATATTGCATAGAATCCGGACCCCCTCAATGTTTTTGTTACAATATTTTTGCATAAATATGATACATCAACGCATTAATTCTGTTAACATACCGAAGCGCTATTATATAGGTGCAGATTCTACGAGTCCCGGATGGTTCGGCCCACACCGACAGATGTTTCGGCCCACATAAAAAAATCCGCTATGCTGGGTTGGGTGTTTCGGCCCACGCAGACGTCGACGGATGTTTCGGCCCACCTCACTGAAAATTTTACGTGCATTGCAGTGTTTCGGCCCATTGATAATTATCAAAGCAGCGGTCGCCTCAGTCCTGCCTCAGCCCACTGCGTTTGATTAGACCTGTTGCGTTTGAAGATTGTTTTTGATGTTTCACAATAAATTACCTACCACCTCTTTATTGTTTGTTGGTTTGTTTGAACTCGCACTCTTACATGATGTATGTGTGATATTTGTTTGTTGCAAATTATCCTAGTAGTAAGCTAAACACGGTAACGGAGCACACGATTTAACAAGATTGCCATCCAGAGAATTAACTCTAGGTGGCAGGTGGACAAGGAAGCCCTTTGGCTTATCGAGAGTCTGACCCTTTTATCTATGTATATCCCGCCCTTCTGAGGTATGTGTCGATTTTATTTTTAAACATGTTCATGCTACTAGCACCCACACAATCAGCAGATAATCTGTTCCATTCATTTACAGTCCTTTGTGAAAATGAGAACTTTCTTACATCTAATCTACACTGCTCCTTTGCTAATGAGATAAAAATATTTCTATCAATATTTTCATAACCATTCATTATTGTAAACACTTCTATCTGATCTCCTCTCAATCTCCTGGTCTCTAGTGTTGTTAAGCCTTTTTTTAGGCGTATTTCGTAACTAAGATCCCTCAGTTTTGGTATAATTTTAGTTGCTCTCCTCTGTACTCTTTCTAGCAGATCTATGTCCTTTCTGCGATATGGCCTCCACGCTTGAATTCAATATTCTAAATGAGGCCTAACTATTGTTTTGTACAACGGTATTATTTGTTCTTTTTCCTTATACATTATGTTTCGCCTAATTAATCCAAGGATTTGATTTCCCTTTGAAGCTGCAATTCTGCACTGCTCTGAAACCTTCATATCAGTACAAAGGGTTAACCCTAAGTCCTTTTCTTTTACAGTAGTACTTAGTACAGTACCCCCCATTGTATATTCTACATCTTCGTTCCCATGTCCTGTGTGGAGGCATTTACATTTCCCAAAATTGAACAACACTTGCCATTTTTCAGACCATTTTATCAATCTGTCAAGATCATCTTGTAAATGTTGTCTATCTCCATCACTTTTAATCCTTCTAAAAAAAAATTATCATCCGCAAATTTCAACACCTTACTTGTTATATCGTCATCCAAATCGTTGATATATATTAAGAATAATATAGGTCCCAGTACTGATCCCTGTGGTACCCCACTCAAAACTGATTTCCAGTTTGAAGCCTCTCCATCAACTACTACGGGTAGACATTGTCTTCTGTCAATCAGCCATTTTTCTATCCAGTTTATTAACCATTTCCTATGCCATGGGCCTTTAGTTTAAGCAGTAATCCTTGATGTGGTACTTTGTCGAAAGCTTTTTGAAAACCTAAGTAGACGATATCTACTGGTGATCCCTCATCTACCCACTTAGTGGTGTCTTCCATAAAACATAATAACATTTGTTAAGCAGGCCTCGCTTTAAAAAACCCATGTTGAGAAGGGTTTATCAAGTTATGTTTAACAGGAAAATTCACCAAGTGATCTTTAATTAGTCTTTCTAATAATTTGCAAATCACTGATGTTAAACTCACTGGTCTATAGTTCTCCGACTTGTTTCTCGAACATTTTTTAAATAACGGTATAATGTTTGTACTGTGCTCACTCCTTTTATGTATTTGATGTCTATTGAACAGATAAAATGTGTGACCACACTTTTCAAAGACGCATTGACGAAGGTGTTATTATACGTCAAAACAGTTGCATGCAATATAAGAATTATTTAAACATTTATCATTATTTATTTATTATTTAAACATTGAAACATTACGTGTAAATAACTAATAATTCGTGACACATTTACCGAAATTACGCAAGTCAAAATAGCTGCATGCAATATAAGAATTATTTAAACATTTATCAAATCAAATACTTCGATTTCCGCAGCAACTAAGCCTAATGTCACAAAAGTCAGATTTCTAAACAGAAGCAGGACGGATGGTTCGGCCCACAGAGCCCGTCGACACTGGTTACAGAAACGGTTGGTTCGGCCCACTTCACCACCGACACCGATTACAGAAACAGTTGATTCGGCCCACGCGAACACAAGCAAGTCACGGTTAACCGGTTGTGCGAACGGATGGTTCGGCCCCATGGGCCGAACTTTCAGGGGCCAAAATATCCTACTCGCGATTCTACACAAGCACCAACAAAAAAAGGCAACATATTTTTGTATGGAACACACGATATGATTAGTGCCACACTGTTCATTCGACAGTTACCTGTGTGATTGCTGGTCAATGGTGTAACTTGTAAACATGCAAACATTAACATTAGTTATACCTAACATTACATTTACAAAGTGCAGACTACACTCTACGTCTACGACTACATGATGATCTATTATTGATGATGGTGCAGACTGCAGACCTATCAAGTCTCATAGACATAGTCATGCATTTGGCGTGAGACTCACGCATTTACCTGTAAATCTTACGTATATTGCATTATTGGCCATTTCAATTTCCCCAAGACTGTCTTAATTCTGGCTCATGACACCGGGCTTGCAACCATAAAATGTGGGCGTCTTCCGTAATCACCGAAGTTCAAACTTATACTCTAAAATTTATAGACATGTAGCTATCCGTTTGCAATGTCGTATTTGAACAAACAAAAGACAATAAATTTACATAATTAATTTATACTATGTGAGCCACTATTTTGAAGGTGGTTTAAGTGGATGACAAATAAAAAGCATCGATATACCTTGATTATGTTCCACGCTTACTTTTGAGATTTCTTCACTAGACGCCATATTTTCGGGTCGCGCATTGGATGCTGGGATTTGTTTTTGCACTGTCATCAGAATAGTCTACCATTTAAATAATAATAATGTTTATTTAAGAAAAAGTCCATATGTTTACATATACAATAAAAGTAAATAAAAAATAAATAATCTACAAAGACATATACACGCATGGAATAAAATAGATGGTTAATAAAAAAAATATATAAAATGTGCGTTCAACTTTAAGTATACAATTGGGTAGTCCAGTAAACACAGGACTTCTAAAATGTATATCGGTATACAAAATTCACAAAAAGTTTATTTTCAGACTGTTGAAAACGACATAATAAGCTATAGTTGGATGAACGCATACGTTCATTAAAAGATTTAACACAATTTGTAGAAAATATAAAACTTGCTCTACAGCGTGATGACATTAAATTGTGTAAAATTATCAAATTGTTGTTATATGCAACAGTTAATACCTTTCAAACTCTGTTTTTAAATTTATACCAAGGACTGGAGGTGTACATAATACTATAGTAAGAGGGAAATAGGTTTTAATGTAGAGCTGCAAAGGCGAAATTTTAGTGCTAAGATGACCTGAGCATATATGCATCTTTTCTGTCTGACAATGTTGCATGTCAACGTCAATGAGATTATTATTAATTATATGATCCAGATATTTGCATTTAATAGTGTGAGGTAACAGATGCTTATTGAGAGTGACTGGATGAATATTTTCCATGTCCTGAGGTTTGTTGTCAATAATCATACAATAATATATATATATATATTTGTTGGCATTATGTTATGTTAAACATTTTGCCATACTTGGCACAACAATCTGTTAGTTTTCTCAACTCAGAAATACTAGGTGAAAAAATACAGAGGTCATCTGCATACATCAACTGATTCATTGTGGTGCCTGCAAAAAGACATATTATTGACTTATCTGTAATTTGGTTCATTAAAAATGTGGGGAGAAAGGATTCCACCTTGTTTAGCACCATTTCAGACAGTAACAAATCTAGAAAAGCTCTGACACCATCTGACAGTGAATTTCTGGGTACTGTACGCACCAGTGATACAGAATGCGTGCAATAAAAGCTGGACAGCCACAGTCAATTAGTTTAGTGAATAGTTTGCTATGGTTCACTTTGTCCAAGGCCTTAGAGGCATCCAACATAGAAGTAACATACATAGAAGAGCCATTCTCTACTTAGTGTCAAAAAGTTCTTTTAATAGAAATATGAGCATCTCAGTTGAGTGATGCTTTTTAAATCTAAATTGGTTGGCACGTTTGTGAAGAAAATGGTAGCCTTTGATAATATTAAAGATTCAAACAATTTACTAGCAATTGTTGCAAGAGCAATAGGTCTGTATTATAGTTATCGTTATCACACAAATCACCAGTTAATAATTTGTGCTGATTAAAAAATACAGTAAAATACGGTACCTCAAAAATAAGTTTCCTTTTAATGCAATCTTATTTTTGAGGTACCTGTATGTTATTTATTTATTTTGTATTTATAAATTTTTATTGATAACGCATCTTTTGTAAAGTGTTTAATTTAAAAACTGGTATTATGTATTTGTAGTACACCCTGTACATGATTCTTCAAATGATTTAATCATGCTTATAATCAGGAGGTAATATTATAATTATCAATGTCTTTTGACATCTTAACAGAAACTAGTATATATATTTATTATTGTTGTTTTAGCCTGTTATTTTGTCATATTCTATTAATACATGTGTCATGTATTTGTCTTTGTCTGTCCAAGGACCACAATAAAAACAAGTGCTTGCACTTTCTTGTGTCATCCTTTTATTTAATGTACCTTGTGTTGATATTTTATGTATGTACAAGCTTACATGTTATATTGAATAAATCAATCAATCAATTAAAAATTAATTAAAGTGTAATAAAATAATTGTTCTTATGTTAATATAGAAGCCACAATAAAATCATAATTAACAAATAGTGATGTATCCAAATAATAATGCGAAACAACTAATAGAATGACAGAAATATTTGTCAAACCCAGCCCCAAAAATTTACTAAATTAATTATTAATTTTGCAATGGAAACTATTACGCGGAAACTGCCAGCCTTACCCGGAGTCGAAACTTTGACGGCCTACGCAGAAAAAAACAGCTCAGACACTTTGTGAAAGGAACTCATTTGCACCATCTAAGATGTCCATTGGAAATATTTTGCTGTTGAGTCAAGTGACAATATATGTGCTCACTTTCTTATTCAGTTTGTTTGTTGTTATACCTCTCACCTTGTACGAGGCGCAGTTTAACGGGCACTGTCTGCTGTACGCAACTGGCCAACAACAAAACGACTCGTTACCACTGAAGACGGTCACGGTGCAATGGGGCGATGGTGGCTACTGCAAATACCCCATCGTGATGGGCGTTATGGCACTGCCGCTCTCACTGTTCTACATATTGTGGATGTCACTGCATCTATTCAAAGACTATGATTTGTAAGTTTATAATTTACTAGTGATAGTAGTGTAGCCTTGTACCCAGTCCAGCCCA
Organism: Escarpia spicata; assembly: GCA_963995525.1. NCBI lineage: Eukaryota > Metazoa > Annelida > Polychaeta > Sabellida > Siboglinidae > Escarpia > Escarpia spicata. The sequence goes on from OZ023211.1 coordinate 63,498,153, forward strand.
CTGGCACTGTCCAATCCAATGCCAATGGCAATGCAGTGGTGCCGCCCTTGTTTGTTTAAGTTGTTATTATGTTAAAACCTACCCGAACTAACCACTTTTCATAGGCCGGCCTGCCTTAATAAAAATGTTCATACATGTATGTATATTCTGTGATGTAGTGAACACAAGGACTGTAACATATCGCGACTCGACTATAGACTATACACTAATACAGTATGGAATGGCAGTGCGGTAACGTTTATTGACGGCTTGCAGATAATCGCGTACATGCGCAGTTAGTGCAAGCTTGACCATGGCATTAGGCATTACATCTCCCTTTCTTTTAAAGACAGATTACCTGTACTATTAAAACAAAATGTATGTTTTTTTCAATTCTCTGTATCTGTATACTACATTGACCGATCAATCTTGATAATTAAACAACTGTTGGTTTATTGTTGGAGGAAACAAAAGAAAAAGACGAAAAAGGAAATATACAAAAGACCAAAAGTATGAGAGAAGAGAGAAAATATATATAAAATTGCCGTTGTCTTTTTCGGGTATCAGGTCTAGGCCAATTCGGCAACCGTAGCAGTCCCCGGAGATCAACTCCGGCCGACACAGCCCTAGTCCCTCATTTACCCTAATTCGGACAAGGACAAAAATAAATAAATCAGAAGGAAAGCTAGGCAAGCTCCCTTTAGAAAATACCCAAACTGGGAGCCTCAGCAACACGTGCTGGCAAGGAGTTCCACACAGGAATGACCCTAGGGAAAAAACTAAATTTAAATACATCTGTGCGTGCAGGAAGCTGACAGAACTTAAGGGAATGATTGGATCTAGTTCTTGATGAGGCAGGAGAGAGGTAGGGCTGGGGGTCGATATCAACAAAGTTGTGGATGATCTTGAAGAGCATGGTCAGTTGTGTCTTGGTGCGTCTTGATGCCAGAGACTCCCACTGCAGATGGTCTAGCATGGATGTTACACTGCTGGTGTTATGATATCTGTTGGTGACATATCGCGCGGCCTTCCTTTGCACAGCTTCAACTTTATTTACCTGGTCCTGATGGTGAAGATTCCAGATGGCACTACAATATTCAATGTGGGGTCTTACAGGGCTTTGTAGGCATTAGTTTTTGTGTCTTCACTGGCCGACTTCAAATTCCGCTTAAGGAAACCCAGCATGCCATGTGCTTTCTTTGTTGATCGCTCAGTGTGTCGTTTCCAAGAGAGGTCTCTTTGCATATCAACGCCTAAGTACTTTGAGCAGGTGGAGACTTCTAAAGTATGGCCCTTAAGTTGGTAGTTAAAGGACTTGGGTTTCCTAGATCTTGTGCAGGTCATGATGTTATATTTCTGTTGATGAAAATCCATGCCCCACTTCTTCTCCCAGCATGCTAGGGTGGACAGGTCTTCCTGGAGAATTTGACAGTCGTCCATAGATCTAATTTCCCTGTAGATGATGCAGTCATCAGCAAATAGACAAGTGCTGGAGTGAAGGTTATTAGGTAGATCGTTGATAAACAGGAGGAACAGGAGTGGCCCCAAGACCATGCCCTGGGGTACACCACTGATAACAGAGGCTTGGTCGGATGATGGTCCATCAACGACTACTTGCTGAGATCTGTTGGACAGGAATTCAGCGATCCACCTATAAGTGGATCCCCTGATCCCATAATGTTGTAGCTTTAACAGGAGTCGCTGATGAGGTACTCGGTCAAACGCCTTCGAGAAATCTAATATAGCCAGGTCCATCTGCTTGCCCCGATCAAGAATGTTTGCTAATTCATGACTTAATATCAGTAGCTGGGTTTCACAGCTTCTCTTGGCCCTAAAACCATGTTGGCAGTCAGTGAGGATTGTATGTTCTTCTAGGTGCTTCAATGTATTGCTGACCAAGATGTGCTCCTGCAGTTTACAGCAGAGACTGGTTAAGGAAACTGGTCTGTAGTTGGCGGCTGTGTTTCTGTCTCCCTTTTTGAAAATAGCTGTCACATTAGCAGGTCTCCAGGCATCTGGCACGGACCCTTCTTCCAGCGACTTATTGTAAATGATGGTGAGCAATGGTGCGATGGCATGAGCACACTCCTTGAGGATTCTTGTCGTGATTCCATCCGGCCCGGTGGCTTTGTGTGGGTTGGTCTTTAGCAGGAGTTTCAGGACACCTTCTGCTGTAACCGTAATGTCAGGCATTGGTGGTAGGGAATGCCTTCCATGGATGGGGTGGTTGTAATGTCTTCTCTTGTAAACACCGACTTATACTGTCTGTTGAGAATATTTGCCTTGTCCTTGGGTTCTGAGTACAGCCTGCCTCCTTCTCGAAGAGGTGATACCCCTGTAGTATCCTTACACAGTGACTTGATGTAGTTCCAGAACCTCTTCTGGGCTGGTGGTCTGTCCATAGTGTCGTCTTTGGAGTCAGGGGTGTCAATCAAGTTATTCACATAATCCCAATATGCACGACATTGTTTCTGGACTTCAGCTCTGGCTGATACGTACTTCTTTCTACTTGCAGTAGATCTTGATTTCTTTGCCTTGCTGTGGAGTCGCTGCAGTCTTCTCAGTGCAGATTTCACCTTGTGTGTTATCCAAGGTTTGTGGATCTTATCGCCCCGTACTTCTTTAGATGGAATGAAGTCGGACATCAGAGTGGTGACGGTGTCTCTGAATTTAGTCCACAGCTCGTTGATCCCACAAGACTTTGCTGCTTCCTCAAATGAAGGCTTGAAATCATTCAGTTTCTCACTAATGGTGCTGAAATCAGCTATCTTATACATAAAAATCTTCCGTGGGACCCGTTTAACAATGAAGGGTCTGAAGCCTGATTCGATGAAGATTGCATCATGGTCAGAAATGCCTGGTATTACATTGACGTTGATTAGGGTCATGTTGTTCGTAAAGAACAAGTCGAGGATGTTTGCTGTGTCATCAGCAGTCCAGGTTGGTTGATGCACTATTTTGCATTTTGGGTGATTGAGATGAGATGGTTAGAGACAGCTGGATGAACTCCATATGGACAGGTTGACTCTGTTTCCCAATTCATAAATAGTTAATAAATGTGAACGTGTACAATTGTACAATTTACTAAGTGAGTACACATTTATAAAAGTCCATGTCTGCTTCCATTTTCTTGCCATTATTCACACTTCAAAATTAAAGCTCATAATTTTTGTTACTGAAATTATTAAACAATCAGTGTCTTTGACATTATGTGCTTCCTCGTAACTAAGATACAAAGTTAAGCTTCTTCTTGCGAACAACTCTTTGTGTGCGAACTACTACTGAAACACATCTAAAGTTAAATAGACTGTAGGTTAGACTATCTGCAGTCTTGAACTAAACAACTATGGGTCACTCAGGTATTATTCTGCCCTGGTGGGACTGGAACGTCTTAGTCGCGACGTTTGCCCTTCGGTTACCTTGGCCATAGTTCACAAGTCCAGGCGTCTTGGTGGCATGCTCACACGACCACTACGGGTCACAATTTCCGTGGAGGCGATGGGCAATTAACGGGCGCACTGCGGTAGATGCGGCGTGTGATTCTTCAGGGCTCGGACGCACTGTCACCCTCTCTGGTGTTTGTTGGCACACAGGGCTGTCCAGCCGCTAGTCAGTCGGTGTGTTATGGGCTGTTCTCGCATTCAGTAATGGACGCTGTCCCGATGGGGTGACTGCTGCTGTTTGAGTGACTCCCAGATTAGCATTTGTTGATCAGGCTCACTCACTGCTTAGTTCTGGCCTGACTCTGGGGTATACCTGTTCCGCTCCAAACGTTAACAATCACAGGTGTCTTCTGTTGCGCCTGTACTTTTTTCCGTTCCATTCAATGGCAAGTCGAGGCACTTGATGTTGACTTACAACTTTGGCGTGTAGCTATTTCTTGGAGCCCAGAAATGGAGCCATCCTCACTGGATCTCCTGGTAGAAGTACAGGGATATCCCCTTCGACTTTCCGGTCGTGATAGTAAAGCTGGTTCTCATTGTCCCGGTCCAGGCTGCGTCTTACTTTTGTCACGTCGTAGGCAGTTAACTTTAGAAGCTGTCTGGCGATTGGCAATTTGTTTCTAGGCCTGCAACTCATGCATAGCTGGGCTGGTGACATATTACAGCTTTCCAGCAGCGTAGTGCAGTAATCTAGCAAGGCTAAGTGTTTGTCTGTACACTCTCGTCAAAGTCGTTTCACAATCTGTACCGCTCTTTCTGCCTCACCGTTCGACTGTGTGAAGGCAGGCGATGACGTGCAATGTTCGATCTGGTAGTCTTTGCAGAATAGCGCAAATTTGCGAGATGAGAACTGAGTTGCATTGTCAGATCTAAATTTTCTTTAGACATTTCACGTGGACCGCAGCTTACGATGATCTCAGAACAATTGCATCTCCGAGCATGCGGTCTTCTTAAGCATAGCCACAGTCTTTCGCCAGCATTCGGAGATCCGTGACAAAGTTGTCAAACTTTTCACCTGGACCTTGTTTATGTTGGTTGAAAGTGACAGTTGCACGGATTTGGTTTTTCATTGGTGCGACAAACTGCACATACTTGTTGTACACGTCTTGCAGAGTGACGTTTTCTGCTGGATCGTCACCCTTCGCTGGCATCCAAGTAAAGGTCTCGTATATCTCACATCCTTTGTCGCCGATGTACATCATGAGGTAGTTAACCTTCTGACCTTCAGGTTTCGTTGCAGACGGGCCTTTGAACGTAAACTCGCAGTGCTGTTTGAAGTGTCGCCATTCCTTGTCTAGATTAGCCACTTGCCAATTCATGCAGGGTTTTTCACCGGTGTTTGTCATGTCGACAGCCCATTTCACAATTTCTCCGGTAACCAAACACTAACTGCATTTCGAAGCCGTGCACCATCGAGGAGTCTGCGGTAATTCTATTCACCCCAGTCAACTGTAGTCAAGAATGCTGGAGGCATGCGACGTAGAATCGGGTGATCACCAAGCGATGCCTTGTTGCGAATTTCCAAAGTCATCTTTTGGCAAATGGTCCTCTGGTCTCCGTCGTCTTTCATGCCTGGTCTTAACTTACACATTATAGTGCATAGTTTCGGTCTCTAAAACAACTTTTTACATTATTTTAGAGCTACTTCTAGATACCATGTAACATATCGTGACTCGACTATGGAATGGCAGTGTGGTAACTCTGTACGTTTATTGACGGCTTGCAGCTAATCGCGTACATGCCCAGTAGTGCAAGCCTGAACATTACAAGGACTATCTGGACTATGTCATACATGAACCTACAGATATGACTCATATTGATAAAAATTGTAACAAATAATAGTGTGAAAAAATTGACTGGTTTGTCATCAATATTTCACTAGATATATGAAATGGTAGCTACTATCGTATGTTTCAGTGTGAATTGAATGGTAAACCCTTGTGACATGGGACTTGACTTGGAATTTAGAGAGATGACTCGATATTTGACTAGACTTGCAGATCATTGACACGAAATTTGACATGACTTGCCAGTTAATGACGTGCCAGAAAGTCTGCTGAGAACAAAACATCCATTGTGGTTGAACATGTAAACATAATTAAGCAACAAGAAGTGTTCTGAGTGGTGTCCACTGTAGCCAGTTGTCTGTCATGTCCCGGCGTACGCTATGTTAGATTTAGCTGCTTTTAAAATAAATTACACAAGGTTTGCAATTTTTTCAGGTCTTGGGTGGCATCGTTTGTTGCTTTGGTGACATCTGTCACTGCAAGTTTCCTTATGCTTGTTGCTGGAATAATCCTGACCACTGGATTTAAAAAATGGTGTGATCTTATTCGCCGCACAGACACCAGGTAGGTAGCTACATACATCACCTGTATATCACCTGACACCAACTTAGACATTTTAACACTTTTAAATGTTGCTGATTTGGATATAGCTTGAACGTCGACCTGTTCCGAGTGCAGTTAAAATGTAGTCTTGTGAAAAAAAAGTAACATGTTGATCAGATTTTTTCCACAACAGTAATCTTTTTAAGCATCTGATGACAGTACTGTTTTTGCGAAAGATGTTCTTTTGACCATGATATTTCCAGACATGCAGTTAATTGTTATTTCCAAGTGATTAGATAGATGATAGTGTCCAGTAGTTACTGTTGATGACTTGTGTTTTACTCCATGTTTCTTTCCCTCAGCTGTGACATGGGAGAATTTGTGGAATTCAGTATTGGCAAAGACATTGACAAGTCATCATATTACGTTGAATTTGGCATGGCACAGGTTAGTCTACAGTAGTTTGCAGCTATTTTGCAACTGAAGGGGAGACTGGAACATGTGTATACATGTGAATATATTTTTTAAGGGTGGCATTCATGATAATGGTCTTGGTAAAAATACAACACCACCATGCTTTAACTGAATTTTTTAAATATTCAATTTGTTCAATTTGTGAACTTCTTACTGAAAGTGAAGCTAAATTAAGTATATTTATTAATACAAGCACCATAGTAACAAGTTTATAAATGAAATAGGGTAAACTTTGGATATAATGAATTTGCTTATCACAAATTCTCGCTTATACCGAATAAATTAACTGGTCCCAATTTTTGTAATTTCTGTATACAGTAAATTTAAGATATAATGTATAACAAATAAAGGGGCCAATCCCAAACAATTAGTTATATCCAAGGTTTACTGTATACAAATTGTGAATGTTATTTTATACTTTTTTAAATTGCATTTTATTTATTCATTCTTCAAGTATCTCTTCAACAACAGCACATGGCAGGGTAAATGTTCATTGCATGGTTTCAGTTTGGGATGTGGCTGTCCTGGTTGTGTTGGTTGATTCAAACAAGTCTCGCGTCACTCAAGTTGTGGCGTTTTCACCAGCAAGAGAATTTCTTCATCAGCATGAAGCGCGAAAGGACTCGTCTAATTCAGCGAATGGGTAACAACAGTGAAGTGTTTTGAAAGTGAAGAGAAGTCGTAGAACATTCATTGACAATACATTGTCATTATCCAGGTGGAAAAATCAAGATTGTTTACATCAAGCAGCCCTGTATAATATAAGATGCTATCTTAAAAAATCCCATGGTTGATATCAAATATGAGTAGTTTGCACTGTATCTATTTTATACTAAAAACCCACAAATAGAGCACTGTATTTGTTGTTGTTGTTATGATATTTGTGATATTTTGTAAGCAGGTTAGGTTAGAATATTGTTGGATCAGGTTAAGTTTTTAAATATTAGTGGGTTTTATAACTAGTTTTATATTGTATCTACCATTTATTGCTGCTGACTGTACAAACAGAAGATGTAAATGTTTTGCTATGTATAATATATATTTTGGTAAAATGTAAAACAGCTACAATTTTTATTAATAATAATAATTATTATGTTACACAGTATTGCTTGTTTATACATTCCTACACAGATGTATGTACAGCTGTACTTTTTTGTCACTGTTGCTTTGTCATTATATATATATTATATTATGCAGGTGTATGTTAAATATGCAAACTCTGATAGTTTATTATCATAAATTCATGTTATATATGACATAATATATCAATTCTAAAAGCTTAACTACCCAAAACATGGTTTCTACGTTCTACTGTTTCTACTGCAATTCAAACATGATATTCAAATAGCAAATAAGGAATAAAGTGTACTGTTGGTGTTAGATTACAATATGTATATCATTTATAATTTTATTTTATTATAAAAACGGTCAAACTTTGTACTTTAATATTTGTTTTATAGGCATGTTTAGTTGTGTACAATATGTTTCAAACTGTCACTAAAATTTGTACTATGGAACAAGTAAAATCTCATAAGTTGTGAAGACAAACAAACACGTAAGCCTTACTAACTATAAATTAATGTTATTTAGGTACAAGAAAGTGTTCTTTTGCTTCAGCAAATTTAAGGTTGGACATTCTTTATATTTCTCTGACAATTTGCCTTTATAGGTGTAGCCACAAACGTTTATTTTTCCCTCATGCCAATCAAAATCATTTCTGATTTTGCAAATTGTTCATCCACCACAATGATAAGGCAGTTATCAGAATAACTGGAATTAAGTTTTAGGTCTAGAACAGCTTTTGGTTTATAATTGGTTATAACTTATTGCATAACTTGCCAAATCCTTTTTTTAAATAAGTTGAGGTAAGAGTTTGTTTCTGCAACATTTAGGTATGTATATTATAATAATATTACACTATATATCATATGTGTGAGGTACATGTGAGTAAAGTTTGTAAAAACACATTGTGTTTATGAAAAATTTTGTTTTGGTCATATTTTTGTGATATGTACTAAAACATATTTCTTAGTACGAACCATTCACCAGAACTACACATCATGAAAATGCTATAGTTTATTTGAGTAATCATTCTTTCACATGATTATTTTTATTTGCCTTGTATGCCTTTAATTAACACTCTTACAATAATTACTGTATTTGTTATTAATGTTGGTGATAATACTGAACTCTCATATTGTTATATGAACATTAGCACCTGGTCTGCATCTGTTCAGCTGCTTTCATGAGCCTACTTAAAGGTATGCAATTACACATTTGTGAAGGAAAAATCTTATGTTTGCCTATTTTTTAGATGTGTAATTTACAAGACAATCATCTTGAAACTGGCCCATACTGATCATTTGAATAAATAAATATAATCCTAATGCATTATGTAATATTTGTTATGTGAACTCCAGCTCCTAATCTGATGATTCTGACTATTCGAATACAGTGTAAATACATGCTATGGCTTTCCAGAGAAATATTTGTGTTTCAATTAACCAACCGGTTTTATTAAATGTAGCCTATCTGGTATGTTTTATGCCTTGCCAAGAATCCAAGCTGAAGGGAAATAAATGTGTACAGTTCGACTCTGTCATTAGCTGTCAAAATACTATAAACATGTCTTTTCTATTATTGGTCTGAAAAAAGTTGTGGGTGACATGTTCACAACAAAACAAAATTGTCAAGAAACTACTCAAATTTCTACAGAGGCCACCCTAAAATATTTCTTCACAGGAAAAAATAAAAGAAAGAAATTCTGTCCTAAGTACACTAACATTTGAGAACATGTATTTCTGAGACTACACTCGCTCATCAAAACACATACACTTGTGGAGTGCAGTGGCTAGAGCCTGAGACTCGGTCGAGAGAACCCGAGTTCGAATTATGTGCAGCCGGATCAAACCATGGGCAAGTTCTTTCATTCTACGTTGTTCCAATTCATTCAGCTGTACAAACGAGTACCTGGCTATAGACAGTAGTGGATATTGATTGCAGCATGGCTGAATGCTTCCCAGAGAAGTCGAGAGAGTATTTGATTGAATAGGTCTGCGATGGAGTAAAGTGTAAAGTTCTTTGAGCAGTCAGAAGGACTGGATACTGGGCTATATAAGAATTTACATTTACTTTCTTACATTAGGTAATGACACTGTTCGCACTAGGGCACCTAAGCCACTGTTCTCACCGACATTTAACATGTTTAGACCATGTCTGTTTATAATTTCATTTAGCAATAAAGAATTTAATTAAACAATCAGTTGATGAATAATCACACCCACTAAATGACTCCACTCTTCTCACTGGGATTGCCGATTTACTTTTACTTGCCTTTGACAATCTTGCATTTTTAGTCCTTTGAACCAAAGGTCCAACGGACTTATGCCATCACTCTGCGTGCGCCGTCTGCTGTTAGCTGCCATATCTCAGAAACCGTTCAGCAACTTTTTCTCTACTTTTGTATAGACGTATTTTAGGGTATTGCTACTATGCACAAGAAATCTGTATTTGATTGAATCATTCTAAGGGCCCCCTGAAGCTGATAAATTTTCAATTTTTTTTATTTTTTCAAAAACTCTTCAGTCACTTTTTCTGTGATATTTCATGTGGCAGTGCCACTGTACACAATAAATCTGTATTTGATTGAATCATCCTAAGGGCACATCAGGGCCCCCCAAAATGCAAACTTTTCCTAGTATTTCCATACTGCACTGCAGAAGCTGGCCTGCTGCCTGGCCACTGATCTATATTTATAACTGGATAGCTGGACACCCTATCTCTGATCACTGGGCTGCCTGAGTAGAGCAGCCTGATGTAAGAGATTATGCTGTAAGCCTGTGTATTGCACATTTGCTGGCCTCACTGCCTGCCATTGTCCTAGTGTCAAACAGAATGCCTCCATGTGGGCTGTAACTAATGTGTAATGGGAATCCCTACTGCACTGGCAGAACCCCCTCATAGTTCCACCTCTTCAGATGATCAAGAATAGCATTTGAAAGTAGAACATGAAATCCTTGAGAATCACCATAAAGAGGACAGGTCATAAACACTGATTGATTAAGCTTTGTGTAAATAACATGTTTGGTAATGAATTTGAAATGCGCGAGGTGACGCCGGGGTCAGATTTTCAGTTACTGTATTACAATACTATCTTAAAGTACTTTCCATCATAGTTTATAAAAAGAAAGTTATTTAGATTATATAAACCAAAAGTCCAACCAAGAGACAGTTTAAAAATAATTAATTTTATTTACCTTGTCGCTTATGTCGCATCTGTCACAATTACTGCCGGGCCAGCCAAAAAGGGGTTTTCGTCCTCTAGATTGGAATCTATGGAACTCTACTATGGTTCCCCATGAGAGGTATACTGAGTTAGGTGTGAGGTGTGAGGTGTAAGACAGACACAGACAGTAATTTTTTCTATTAAGAAAAACAAATTTTGGTGGAACTTTTCTAACCGGATCTTGAAAAGGGACACAATTTTGCAATGTCGGCATTATCATTCGACCATTTCGATGGAAAACCTAATAATTATATTTTTGTCTGGTCATTACCATCATAATAGACCTATACGAACAAAAAAAGAATTATCATTGTAAAATTTTGTGTTGGAAACATTTATAAGTGTGACAGACGTGACACAAAAATGTGAATGATCTATTTCGTCATCCTATATAATACACACCAGGCAAAAAGTTATCTTCTGCTTATCATCTTGGTACATTTTCAATCCTGTACTATAACATTATATGAAAAAAACATTATTTTGAGAAAGAAAATGTTTCACTCCCAATTTTTACCCGAGTACTTCGCTCTTATACTAAAACTTATGTGTGTTGCCATAAGAGTATGCTAAAAGTGTATACTGAACGCAAATGTAGAGTGTCCACAACAGCCATGTCTATTCTAAATAGGGTTGTGACGAGTAACAAACGTACCATTCGATTAATCGGCAAGGGATATTCTACTCGTATTCGAGTAATCATGTGACATGATACATCAATATATGTACATGTATTAGTGGTCTCACCCTCCCGTAAATCAGACCCCCATAATCAAACGTCGACAAATGTACTTCCATCATAACCGTTAATGATCTGTAACTACGATTCTCCAAAAAAGCATTTTATTAATAATTACGAACTCACATTATAGTCCAAAGGACTTCAGTGCCTCTTGGCCCATTTTTCGTATCAGGTTTATTGTTGAAGTTTAGAATGGTTAGTTACAATATGATATTACTCAATATTTCCGCTCCAACTTTTTCTGATATCAAACCTGAAAATAGCAACAAGTATCTAAAAATAATGTTGCACGAATCCGCGCACGCACACACACGCACGCATATTTGGCTGTGGGATTTTGCTACACCAACTCTACGATAAATTGTACTGCCATCGTGCAGTAACTAACTTATGATTGGGTATGTCAATAACAACTCTGAGTTCAGTTTGAATATATATATGTTTTATTTTGTGCGTGATTCGTCGTAGCATCTACGCACCACATGGGTGACCTTTGTAAAAGTAGTCGAACCTACGTCAGGCTACACTCCACCTCACGTGTATCATACACGGAGGTCCGTTGCAGTAATCTCAATAGTTATTGTGGACGTGAAGCAGACGCTTCGAAATTACCAGCGAGTTCTCATAGACGAGGAATGTGACAGCATTCAGGGGGAACGTGCGTAGCAACGTGACGAAGAAGCCCCGATAGAAGGCCCGCCACCCACCGTCCCGGTAGATGTCTTCGGCGCAGCTACGCCAACCTGTATAGCGCGGGTGGGTGACGCTGTCCGCCTGTATACGACTCTTGATCATGTCCACCGGCATGTTGTACCACGATAGACAGCCCGCCACGCCGCCCGCAAACAGCATCACACCTGCGCAGAAAATAGGTGCGATTGTTGAATTTCAGGATGGTTAGTTACAGTATACCATTTATTCAATATTTCGGCTCCAACTTTTTCTGATTTCAAACCTGAAAATAGTAACAAGTACTATCCGAACAAAATAACAAAAACGCACGAATCCACGCCGCACGCACGCACGCACGCACGCACACACACACGTACACACGCACATAGAGAGAGAGTGAGACACACTCACACACGCACGTGCACGCACGCATACATGAGAACATCAACGAACCATAGTATGGATGGGGATAGAATAGAATAAGAATAAATTTATTATTATTTGCAACTTTTCAGTTGGATTGTACATACATTCACCATAAAAGCCCCAAATCACACAAATTTCATAATGTTACAAGTTACAATACGACACAACATTATGTTACAATACTCATAAAACATGTTGTACTAAATAAAATAACGCAACACCAAAGATACTATTAAGTAAATTACACAAAATCGCCCCGTGACGCAACAAACTCAGTATGAGGCGCTTTATATTAAAACGTGTACATTGCATTACTATCTTTCATTAAAAAATAAGATACTTTAAATACACTAAAATTAAATCATATAGTTTAAATATAAAAATTTACTGTTGACATACACTCAAATCATTAAGTGTTATGGCAGTGTACTAAGCACCATGGAATTAATGAGTTTTTGTAGCGATTTGTGTTCGCCATTGGGACGGGGAACTCATTGAATGATCTTAGTGTATACGGCACATTTCGAATATTTGGTAGTAGCGTATTCAGTTTGTGGTCACTATGCTTCATTCTAGCGAAATACGTTTTACACAATTCATTGCGTCTATCATGCAGCGTTGGTAAGTTTACCATCTCCAGAATATCCTCGTACACACAACCAGGAAATATAGTTTTGAGACACCTTTTTTGAATTATCTCGATGTTGTCCGATAAATATTTAGGCAAGTTCGTGTGCCATACCGGGCAGGCATATTCAACTACTGGTCTAATCACAGATACATATATTCTAACCAAGTCATTTTGGTTGATACCAGCACGTTTCAACTGATAGATCATATACACTCTCTTTCTTGCCTTTGATACTATTTCATCTACGTGTGCATTCCAACTTAAATCCGATGATATAGTTACGCCGAGAACTTTTGCTTGAGTAACTCTCTCAATATCTGTCCCATTTATATCAATATACGGCAGAGATTCTACAAATGTTCTATCTTTACCGAAACATATAACCATTTCTGTTGTCTTACTCGTATTGATGCGCATGTCATTATTACTAGACCATCGCTCAATAATGTTGGCAGAATCCTGTATAACAGATATCATACTTTGATTGCATATTTCAAATATGGTGCAATCGTCAACATATTTAAACATAGGATAAGATGTTTGCAAATCATTGATATGAACCACAAAGTGTTTTGGTCCTGACAAAGTTCCCTGGGGAACGCCCCCGTTAGGGTAGCCTGGCTTTGACACCGCGTCGCCGATTTTTACTCTCTGTTCGCGGTCTAGTAGAAACGCTGCCATCCATCGGACCAGGTGTGGTGGTACTTCCATTGCAATCAGTTTCTGTATTAGTATATCATGGTTAATTAGATCAAATGCTTTACTGTAATCGAGAAATAGCACTCTTACAAAATTGCTCTTTACATCGGTGGTTTCGTACCATTTGTGAAGCATTCCAACAAGGGCGTCCGTGGTACCAGTCCCTAACATACCCCCAAACTGCTTGTCGTCTATTTGTGGTTTAACATAAACATCGACCCACTTTAGCACTAGAGATTCAAAAACCTTAGCCAGAATTGGTGTAAGCGATATAGGTCTAATGTCATTTTCAACTGTCACTGGAGGGTGTTTCTTCGACAACGGAATAACGGTTGCTGATTTCCACAATTTTGGCAATACACCTTCCCTGATCGAGCTGTTGAATATTGCAGTGACCGGTGCTGCAAGAAGGTGCGAACAGTTTTTCAAAGCCCATGGTGGTATATTGTCCGGACCCGTGGCTTTGTTCACTTTGACCTTACTAAGTGCCAACTTAGTGTCAGTAACGCTGATGGTGAATTCATCTGGCAGTGGTTCCTTAATGTCAAAGATCGGGTGGGAAGTCTGCAATCTCGGTAAATCTTCACTGACTGACACGAAGAACGCATTCATGGAGTTGACTAAGCTGACTATATCTCCACCAGTAATTTTATTTGCAAGCCCCAGCATCTCGTTGCGACTGCCAGATGCTTTTCCCAAGAGTGACTTCATGTGCTTCCACCAGTCGCGTGACGATGTTTCCTCAATTGATGCTATTTTAGATTGGTGGAACTGGTGTCGTAATTTAGGTGCTGTGCGATTCACTAAGTTCCGGAGTTTATTGGCCCGTTCCGTGTCACCTGCCTTGCGAGCACGTTGCCTCTGTCTAATGAGGTGTCGGAATCCATCTGTGACCCACGGTTTGTCTGTACTGTGACGTGACACAATCTTGTACGGACAGCACGTATCCAGTAAATGGTCCATGGTTTCTTGGAATAGATTGAACTGTTCCTCGCACGTAGGCAATGTGTACATAAACTCCCATCTGGTCTGTGACAGAGCCGAAGTGAACAATGCTCGTTCGTTGTTACCCATGCGCCTGGTAACGGTGTACTGGACCATACCCGTGTCAAGTGTTGGGAACCACGGTGGCACCAATAATACCATCTTGTGATCTGATGTTCCCAATTCACCAAGCACTGTCGGATAGCCGTACACAGGTGACATGTTAGACCACATTTTATCCAAAATTGCACAATTACGCGTGGCTGTCTTAACAAGCTGCTCGTATCCATAATGTGTCCGTAAAAACGTGTCCTTGAATTGATTAAAGTATGATTTGCGGAGTAACATTTTAAAAAGCGGCTCGGACAATAAACGGCTAACTATAATCTAACTTGAAGACAATAATATTGCCTTGTTTCTGCGCCACATCCCCACATAAAGGTACTGCACACGTGAAGCCAGTACCTGCAGTGGGTTCATTGACCTCATAGTTGGGCGTGAGGGAGTCACAGATGTACTGATAGCTCCATATGTAGAAACAAAAGCTGGAGGCGTCTCTGGCGACCGTGGGAGCAAAACCTTTGAACAGCCCCCGCATCCCGTGCTTACGAATGATGCTACGCATGCAGTCAACCGGACCCTTGTAGAGGTTCGAGAACTTAGCCGGCGACTCTGTCAACAAACAAGACGGAAACACGTCCGTACTAAGATATTGCCGTGGAAAGTCATTGTCGTGATCGCAGTAAACACATTTAACTTATCACATCACTGACTTTAATTCAACATACTTAGACCCTATATTTAATTATGAATTACCACGTTGCACCTGCAGTTTCACTTTGACGAGCTCCATAGGCGTGGCAGGGATGGCTTGTACGGCGCCTGCGAAGGCTCCCACCACGAACATGTCCCGGTAGGAGGGCGGAGGCGGGGACGGAGCGTCCGTCTGACTGGTGCAAGGAGATGACGTGAGTATGCAGGGAAATGGATAATTGGAGCCTGTATTATACACACCTAAAATATTTAATCAATACGGAAAATTTTGCCTGCCACGTCTAATCATGTCTTAGGCTTAGAAATGTACAAACGATGGTTTGCAAAAATGATGCCTTGTCGTCATATAGACACCCATTACGTTGAGAGCAACCTCTTAAAAAGGACCACTGAAAGTTGTACTCATGGATGTAAAGAACATCGGATGTCCACATATTAGTACGCTAATGTTGAGGCATTATAAGTGTATCTCCTCCCAGGCACTGAAGTCCAGTCTGTGTTCGTTCGCTTTCTTGGACCACTGGCCTTTGAACTATGAATTGGCGACGTATTAACAAAAAATAAAACACTTTTCTAGTGGACGAATTGAATGGTAAACATGCCTCTGTCACGTTATGTTCGATATACCACCAATTACCGAGACATCAGTATTGACTGCATGCAATTCTGTAATGGGCGAGAGCTGACATTAAATGGTCAGCGGGAAGGAGTTTAAGATTTAAATACTGTGATGGTGGTAGCAGCCGTCATTGGTTTGATGCTCCATGTACTGGCCGTGTAAGGTAGTATAGTCGGAACACCTTGGCCAAATCTCTACACGTTCCACGTAGGTTTGGTTATGAATCTGATGACCCTCTGCAAGATCATTTCAATGAAAAAGCCTACCCCCAGTGTTTAGGACCTGTCGTACGCAGCGCTTGCTGCAGTTGGATCGCGCTGCCATAGACGCCAAAGAACGTGCTGTTGACCACGCCGACAGCAAACAGCGGGAAGGACATGCCCTTGAAGAAGCCGCGTATCTGAGAACGAACGTCGAACCACTTAACACGTTAGACGAAATGCAGAGAGTGGTGTGGTGGCGTAAACTATGCTTTTACAAGATCTCATATTCCGCATTTTTAACAATTAATTTTCAACAACGATCGGCTGTCAGTATGTGTACCTAATGTTTACATAAGTGGAACGCGCGTCTGGGAACGCTTGTATAAACCTCTAAACGGTCTTCGTATATTAACTAAATTATTATTAATGAAACAAGTGCATTACAAAATAAAACAAAGACGATGGTGTAAATTCACTGCCTAAAGAACTTGCTGCGTGTTGCGTTAAGAGGAAACAGCATTATGATGACGCCAAGGAAATTGAACTGTCATCGCCACCCAAGTCTGACTTACACCTTCGTCTCTCAACGTTTCTACGAAGCACCGCGACACTGAGAGACGCTCCACTGGACGAGTCTGCTGTCGAACCTGTAACAAGAACTTCCGGTCACTGGACTGTATCGTCAATGAATAATAATTGTTATTATATTATATGGGTCTAATGTGGACTACCAACAGTTTGTAGCATCCGATTCAACGTGATCCCTCCAGTGTGAGCCAGCTCCCACGTTTTTGCATCCGAATGATGCTGGTTTTTAAACATTGACATATATTTTATGTTAGTCGGGTATAGATCTAGCTCTACAGCTCTATAGGTGTCAACCGTAGTAGTTACTTGGTATTGTGTATGTGCGCTATTGATTCTTACATAATATAATTTATTATGGGCCTTACGAAATAACGTTTGGTTGTCACGCATGGTGAAGTTGCATCAAGAATTAGTGGTAGTGACTGCGTGTTGACTCATGTTGTATACATGCATGCATCAAATGAAATCATTAGGCCCGGTGTAGAGCTGAACTTGTGCATTCGTCGTGTGTTCTATTTCTCATCATACAGCGTTTTAAGACATGAAACAAACGTTACAAAAGATGATGCAGATAACTTGTAGTCCGTGCTTTATGTTGGTGAACAAGACGCGTACCTTGACCGTGTCAGCCGGATATCCAACAACAAGGCCGGCCATGCCTGCAACGCGAACAGTGGAAAACTGGTGTTTGACGTCGTTGATTGTAAAATATGACAATACACTTTAATGATAAATGTAAGCGCGACACCGTACCGCACGCATATATCTTACAAGGGGTCTAACAATAAAATCACCAATGTTCTTTTAACGCTAGATCTCCGTGATAATGAATCATACATTTTGTTTAAATGATGTCATTGTAAGGTGCAAAATATCACCGGTGAACCGGACGAATTGCAAGCAGAGAAGAATCCTTTACCTCCCAGCATACCAGCGTTGAAGTAGCAGAAATTCTCTTTGAAGTAGACAGTATACATTGTTGGAGTTATCGCGATTCCCAGTTCAAGGTTTTGACTTTAGCAGACGACGAATGCGGCATTGAAGCCAGTTTTTCGAGGCAACGTTTTTGAGTCGTGTGGTCTGTCTTTCGAATAACAACATATTGATTATGTTTGTTTTTTGGTTCATTAGAGGATACGCAAAGACGATATTTCTACTTCACATTTTAAAATTAAAGCAACGTTGCAAATTTGCGTAACTAATCGTACAATGTGTAACAGTATAGTGACATTACTGATTAGTTGTAACTTTTGACATACTACCTAGAAAAATTAATTGTATATACATATTGTGTATGCGAGTGCTTTGAGGAAATAGCAAACAAAAATGCTTTAACTCACAACTTCCGGTCGGTCCATGATCACATGCAACCCGACTTGTTAATGATGAGTGAGACTCGTTTATATAGTACCGCCATCTGGTGATGATGACGAGTTTCCGCCCACTATTATGTATTGTTGTTGCAGTCACAATGTGTCGCCTGAGCTCATTTAGTCGTAGACGCACATTTGTGTGCAAGTACTGCGAGACGTGTGACGTAACGCATGCAAACGTCGTTGCCATGACGACACGTCCAAGCAACGCACGTCAGATGATGTCCATTCAAAACGTTAACACTTGAGGAGTAATTATACGTCACATAATGTTTTATTCCACCATACATGTAAGCCCCAATGTATCAAATCCACTGATTCGTGTATATTCATAAGAATCGGTTTACGACATCTTCACTCCCAGCCGAAGCTTCGAAAACGATGACGTATGCAGTAATGGCGTTTGCTCATGCTACGTCAAACGTATCGTAAAACCAACAAAACAACTTGGATAAGCATCCTGTCACTGAAGCGGCAAGAAGACCTCTTCGTTGATGCCACCACAACCTCAAGATGGCGACATGCCAGAGTCCTACGGGACTTAATCAACAGTTGTTAGGGCTCCTGGTGTATAATACCATGATGTAGTAAGTTGTTCTGTGCATACTACCGGTCTGCCTTACCTTATATGTACTATAATGTTCTATGGGTTTATTGAACCTAACCTATCACAGGTGTGAAAATATTTCTAATGTATTCGTACTTGAGCTAATAACGACATCAAAGACAATGACGTGTAAGACTATATTAAATACGCCTTTCTTGTTTTTGAAAAGCGGATAGGCTGCCGCAATTATCCACTCTGGCACAAAGGACAAGACGGTGACACAACAGAACGGTCCGATGTCGATAGTGTACTTCGAGGAGAATGTTTGTCACTTCGCTGCCGGCATGTTGGGAGGTAAATGGTGTCTCGGCTTTGTAAAAAAGTAAAGGTAAGTTCTTTTATAGCGCAGCATCCAGTCCTTGAGACTGATCAAAGCGCTTTACACATTACTCCCTGTCAGACCTGTTCAATTGAACACTTTCTCTATGTAGCGGGGGATTTCCCATGAAGACAGGCAACACGGTTAAATGATGACTATCATTTATTGTGTTGATAATCTAAAATACAAAGTAAAACAAACAAAAAACCCAACTGGGAACTGCAGTCTAACACAGTGCTTGAGCACTGCTCAGTGCAATCACACCATGCACTCTCTTACATCTTCATTTGTGTTTATATCTCTGTTAAAACACGAAACCTCGTGGAAAAACACTGGAGCGCTGTCTGTCCAGCTTCTCTCGGAAACTCTGTGATGGCGTCTCATAATTAATCCTGGCTTAGTGACCGGGGTATGACCCTCACTTGGTGACTGCTGGGGAAACTGACACCGCCTGGGAAGAGAACCTAATGGCTTTCTCAGGCAGCGTCTACAGACTTAACATATTAAAAGTAATGAGAACAAAAGGAGTACTTGGAGTTTTGGAATAATAATATAGATTAAAATTAATAATAATAATAATTTACTTATTGCTCAGTAACCCTGCCGGTTACATCTACTTCTCCGGGAAGCATTCAGCCACGCTGCAATTAACGTGTGTGTGTGTGTGTGTGTGTGTGTGTGTGTGTGTGTGTGTGTGTGTGTGTGTGTGTGTGTGTGTGTGTGTGTGTGTGTGTGTGTGTGTGTGTGTGTGTGTGTGTGTGTGTGTGTGTGTGTGTGTGTGTGTGTGTGTGTGTGTGTGTGTGTGTGTGTGTGTGTGTGTGTGTGTGTGTGTGTGTGTGTGTGTGATTGTATGTATGTGAGCGCCCGTTCGCGCGCAAAACCTAGAATACCGCACTGAAACTGTCGTCACATACCATATCACAATGTTTAATAGTTACGATTTCCACAATACATTACATACTGTATGTGTCCCACCTACAGTGTTTTTGGAAACTTGAAACTAATGCAGTTCGCGATGTTTAACCACTGAAACCAGGCAAACTGTCAACAGCTAGGTGCCTTCGTGTTACAGGTATGACGGGCCTCCTCTGTGGCTACCCGGCAGACACAATTAAGGTACGTATTTCAAGTTGTGTTTCACTTCGGGGCACCGATGTAAGTATCCTTCTTCTAACAAATGGATAGCGCAGCCAAGTTGCATTTGTGTATCTTGATGCCGTAGACCCCAATCAACTGCTTCCGGTGGGGATGGTGCTGATTGAGATTCCTCCGCGGAAAGCAAACATACGGATTGGCGATGTGGTCAACGGTTTGCTGGTCTCACTTGTGTCTTTGACTCTTTGGTGGGTCATTTGTGTATCAGATATCCGGATTGTCCTGTAGAGTTCTGTGGCGGTTGAATGTGGTCCAGAGGCATTGAAGGAGGTCAAAGCAGGGAGGTTGGCATGTTGAGTCAGGGAAAAAGTGCAAACCTTTTGTGAGGTCTAACTCCACCAATGAAAATTAGCTATACATTGAATTAAGTTACCAGTTACCTTCTGACTTTTCCGTTAACAAAATTATTGTTGTAAATAAACCTGACGCATTGGTATGTGGCCAAAGTTAAATAGCCTTAATTTTGTCTGTTGTATACCCGTTGATTTGTTGTGGAAAATGCTTCGCTTTACGCATTCTTTAAACACGTAGAACAATTCTTCCATATAACGGTATCAACTGCGTTTAATCCAGACTGGTGAATCGATGTTCTTTGTGATATATGCCAGACATTCCTTTGCACGCAGCACAAAATGAAGGATAGCTGCTGGTACAAATGGGTATTGTGGTATAATCATCTTGGTAGACCTGATTATTCCAACAGCAACAAGGCTTCGCTGAAAAACATTCTGCAGAAGACAGTAAAGAAATGGATGGAACCGTGCACGCGCTGCAGCAATAACAGTTTAAAAAATCTGTTGACAACATTATTAGCCATTGTGATGTATTTAAAACGTGTTTTATTAACGACCACATGGTCAAACGTGATTACAATTAAAACGGAACTTAGGCAGACTCTCGGGAGCATCAATTGTTCGATACACAGTATTCCTCCCCACTTTAGTTAGATGTACACCCATTACGATAATAACACCCAAGGGTCCACGATAGATAGCCAGCCTGATGCTACTTTAACAATTATAAGTCCAAACGTTCAGGCGGCTTCCAGCATCGTGTCGAACGTCTAGGCTCTGCTACGGCTGCAGCAGGCGCAATGTCAGTTGCGTGACTCGGTGCAAGCGGGTGAGCGACTTTAGGCGCTCTTCGTGAGACTCAGCCTCGAACTCAGGGAATGTCTTTATATGCGGAGGCAGCACCGATGACGCCAACTGGTGACTCGACAGTTTTCCTTGTAGTTGATCGATGTGGCAACGAACGATGGATCCACCTTTGAGACGTATAGTGTAGATTACTACTACGATACTGGTCCCGTCTGTTGTTCCATGTACCCAGCTTGCAGCGTTGCCATTGTACTTAGAGCCTACACAAGATCACCGGTTTTGAAGGTACGAACCTTGGCGTGCCGGTCATGTGTCGCCTTCTGTTTGGTTTGTACAGCAAGGACCCTCCTACCGACATCTAGCTTAATGAGATGAAGCCGGGTCTTCAGCTGTCTATTCATCAACAGTTCAGAGGGGGTTATGCCGTCGTTGAGTGTGGAGTAATCCGGTATTCGAAGAAGAAGCGTGCTAGCTTTATTTCTAAGTCTGCTCCTTGCATGCGCTTTACTCCGTCCTTTACCACCCCGATGGCTCATTCGGCCAGACCATTTGAGTAATGTGCTTGATGCCATTGTGTCGGCAGAACTCTCGAAACTCTTCGCTAACGAACTCAGTGGCATTGTCACTGACGATGGTATCCGGGATGCCATGAGTGCTGAACGAATGTCGCAGTTTACTGATGGTCGTGGCTGACGTGGAGCCCGGCGTAAGGTAAGCGTCGATCACCACCAGCAACATTCTGCCTTGGAGGAGTCGAAATGCATTACGACCAATGGCGAGCTCAGCATCTCTTTCGTCCTGTAGAAAGCCTCTTGTTGTACCTTCCTCCAGCATCACTTCGTGTCCTTTCTGAGCAACTGATGCATGGGCGCCAGGATCGTCGCTAAGTTACAAAAGAAACGACCGTAATGGTTTACCATCCAAGGTAGGATCGTAACTCGGTGATGCTGGTTACGACCGTAATGGTTTACCATCCAAGGTAGGATCGTAACTCGGTGATGCTGGTTGGCGCCGGAGCGTTGCGGATTGCTGTGAGAGTCGTACCGGAAGAGTGGATTCCTTCCGCATCTATCCGGTGACCTAAGTATTCTACTTCGTCACTCAAGAAATTACATTTTGATGCTTTCAGTCAGAAACCGGCTTGAACGAGGCGTTCGAACACTCGCTCAAGTGTCTGTAAGTGTTCATCTTCGGTTG
Organism: Escarpia spicata; assembly: GCA_963995525.1. Lineage (NCBI taxonomy): Eukaryota > Metazoa > Annelida > Polychaeta > Sabellida > Siboglinidae > Escarpia > Escarpia spicata. The sequence continues at coordinate 63,520,753 of OZ023211.1, forward strand.
ATCCAGTCACCAAGATGTCATCTAGGTACGCCACTGCGTTGGGTATTCCCTTTAAGATGACACACCGTGAGGCAGCCGCTTGTACGTGAAAAGTCCTCGCAGCGTGTTGATCGTGACGTATTTGCGACTGTCCGGGTGTAGCTCGATTTGTTCGTAGGCGTGACGCGTGTCGAGCTTTGTGTACGAGCTACCTTTCCCCAGCTGTGCGTACATATCTTCTATTCGGGGGATTGAATACCTATCCAATGTTGCCACCTGATTCACTGTGAGCTTGTAGTCCCCACAGAGACGTACGCTTTTGTCTGCGTTCAGGGACAACCATGAGCGGAAGCTGATGTTGACCATTTTTCGCTTCTACCGTCACGTTGATGACACTCTCCTGTATATGTCTGAAGCATATCCCTTGTGGCTTCCATGTTATGCTGTGCAGAGTTTCGCCACTGTTTGCTGCAGCGTTTCTTCGCTAATGATCGACGGTGTCTTCCCATCTACTTGTATATGTGGGTAATGATCGGATCCGGACGTGGTCCTGACATGCTGGACATGTTGTATGTCTCTCCAGACTGTTCAGATGGAACACAGTTCTGTCTAGGTGCCGTCAGCTGATGAGTGCGGTTTCTTTTTCAATTTTCCGCTCTCTGTTTTGGGAAACAGTTGCTCATGATGTGTCCTTCTTTGTGGCAATAGCGGCATTGGGCATCCATGTAGTAACATTCTTTCGCCGAATGAGATATTTTACAACATCTGAAACATGGTTTCTGACGATTATGAGCGGTGGTTTCTTCTCCCGCTTCCTCGTTGCTTGCTTGTGAGTGGTCACGTTGTGTACACTCGGTGTACTGTCGTACGCAGGCGAGTTTAACTGTGCGGTGTTAGCAGCAGCGGATTCCATGGCCAGGGCCATTTGTAGAGCCTTTTTGTAATCAAGGTCGGTTTCCCCCAACAATCTTCGTTGGATAGCCGGATCTGCTAATCTACAAACTAACCGGTCCCTCAGATTATCTTCCTGGTTGGCGGGAAAGTACGTTGCGCTTCCAAAGTTGGTCTCCGCATCGACGTGGTTTCGGAATTTCTAACCTTATGCGTTCAGTGATGACCGCTGATACTCATGCAGTACATATACTTGCTGACATTCATCCTCGTCGCCAAATGTGATGTATTTAAGACGTGTTTTATTAACGACCAAATGGTCAAACGTAATTACAGTTAAAACGGAACTTAGGCATTCTTCTGGGCCTTTAGTGGACATATTGGAGACATCCGGACACGAAACCCAAAACATTGCAACCGGAGTGGTTTGTGAGCGATAACAGATTATTATTTCTGATCCTAAACGTCATAAATTTTGATAAAGCAGATTTAATGCTAACAAGTTATTTCCTCGGCTCGATTTTTTGCTCATCGCGTTTAGAATTCACTTTGCGAAAATTAAAACCAGGCCCTCGTGTGCATGGCGCCACCGAAGTAAACATGTCATGGGTACATAAATGATGTCACATGAACGGGGCAGTTTATTCCAATATACAATATCTTCAAAAGGCCTTACTGAACGATACGATGCAATTTACATAAAACAATTTATCACAATCAAATCTCACTGCTCATTTTCCATGTTGTATTGATTTTACCGTCAAATCCGGCAGACGACAGATGCGTAGATTGCGTACGCAGCCGGAAACGGCGAATGAATAGGGCCCATCCATTTGTCTCGTGATCTCTCCACACGAAACCACCTCAGAGAACTGGGGGTTCGGACACTCCAAGATTTGCAAAAGTCTGACATTGGAGTGAGGCCGGACAGATTCGATTATCAAAAGAATGCATCCTTGGGAGCATCAATTGTTTGATACACCATTAAAAAAAATATATTAGTACTGGTCTGATGGTGAACTCTGGTTTCAGGTTCGGCAACAGACGCATCCCGGAGAACATTTGCGAGTGATGCAATGTTGCATAGAGACACTGAAGCATGAAGGGGTAAATCGGTTGCATCCTTCTTCAAAAGAACCCCCGTTTGGCTAACATACCTCAATTTTCTCTTCTGCCCCAGCGCATTCGATTGTTTCGTCTGCATACTCACGACTTCCTTTCGTTCCCCTTTAGTTTCATTTGTGTTCTTCCTATTCGCACGCGTGGTGAGTAATGCCAACATATGGAGGTCTCGCGTCTTCAGCGTCTGCGCTGTCATCATGTCTTTGTTCTCTTCGTCTCTTCGTTGATATGCACCTATTTGCCTGTATCCTCACTCACACGTAGTCGTCACGTACACGGACGCGCGCACCCATGCACACACACACACACACACACACACACCACACACACACACACACAGTTGACCTTATCGCTTGTATGTCTCGCCTCTTCTTGCCCTTACTCTCTGCATGTCCTTGTCTGTCTGTCTGTCTTCTCCCTCCCTCCCTCCCTCCCTCCCTCCCTCCCTCCCTCCCTCCCTCCCTCCCTCCCTCCCTCCCTCCCTCCCTCCCTCCCTCCCTCCCTCCCTCCCTCCCTCCCTCCCTCCCTCCCTCCCTCCCTGTGTGTGTGTGTGTGTGTAATTACATAATATTGCCAACCTTCACCTAAAAGTGTTAACTGTCGGGCGTCGCTCAACAAAGTCATTAAAGGACGCACAAGTGACTCCAGACTGGGACAACGTGCCAGCTTGTGTGCTAAAATACATACGTCGCATTTATACTTCAAAATGAAACATTTCGATTAATGATGACATTTCTTCTACTCTTCACAGGTGCACGGCTTCTTCAAGGGCATGTCCTTCCCGTTGCTTGCTGTAGGCGTGATCAACAGCACGTTCTTCGGCGTTTATGGTAGCACGATCCAGTTTCAGCAGGCGCTGCGTACGACAGACACCGTATCACCTCCGCCACCCTCCTACCTCGATAGGGTCGTTGTCGGCGGCTTCGCTGGCCTTGTGCAGGCCGTCCCGTGCACACCCATAGAGCTCGTGAAAGTGAGACTGCAGGTGCAACGCGGTAATTTTGTAATTACAATTAGCATTTATTTATAATTAATTAAGTTATTTCTTGCCAAGACAAAATTATTATTTTGTAATTAAGGTGAATAAGTGATGTAAAATATAAATATAAACCGGTTAAAAATATGAAGAATGTATTTCATAATACTAGCACTGCATCGGTGAGGCAGTAGCTTTACATATCCTGTATTACTGAACGTAGCCACAATTATTCTACAGGTGTTCTTCCTATTGGCACATAACAGGATATCAAAGACACACGCACACGCACACGCACACGCACACGCACACAAACACACACACAATTGAGTAATGCCAACATATGGAGGTCTCGCGTCTTCAGCGTCTGCGCTGTCATCATGTCTTTGTTCTCTTCGTTGATATGCACCTATTTGCTTGTATCCTCACTCACACGTTGTCGTCGCGTACACGGACGCGCGCACCTCCCCCCTCCTCCTCCCCCCCACGCACACACTCACACACACTATAACGACCTTCCCCACGGCTGCTTGTCCGTCTCTTCTGCCGACAGAGTCGCCCGAGAATTTCTCGCACCTCTACAAGGGTCCCGTCCACTGTCTGCGCTGCATCATCCGCGACCATGGCATTTGTGGGCCGTTCAAGGCCTTAGGCATCACGGCCGCCAGAAATTCCTTTGGTTTTGCAATATACATCTCCGGCTACCAGTATATGTGCGACCTGCTCACCCCAAACTACGAAGTCAACGAACCTAGCACAGGTGGTTACGTGCGACTTAAAGGGAATAAAAACACCAATTGCTTGAATTCATATTATATTACATCCTGCAATACATTTCTATGTCCACCAAGCCAAAACATATTTTTTTTAAATCAATGAATTATAAATTCCACATTTTATACTGTGCATCCCGACATTTTCGAATATGCATATTTTTGGCGCGCTTTTCGGGATGCCGAGATGTGACGTCGCATATGACATATACTCACATCAGGCCGACCCTTTCCATGCATTCAGAGTATGTTTACAAGGATAGCTTTTGGGTCGAAACGAGCGTCAGAATGAGTATAAGTTTACGGTTCCACATGAATCCAATTTTATTCAAAACAATGAATGCGAATAGGCCTACAAAACAACCAGGTTTTGTAGTTCTTCGGCTCGTTTTCATAATAATGATATCGATTGCAACTCACCGGAGATAATCTACACCAATAAACATACATCGCAAACATATGTTGTACGCAGCTACAGAAAGTGATGATGTATAATCTCATAATATCACTAGAATATTGATATATGAAGGAGGAGTTGTACAATTTATCATAACAACTTAAATCAGTCAGTGAATATCCGTCGATCTCGGTATAGCGCGATTGATTGACGCGTTGGTTTCGTGTAATTTATTGTTATGTTTTTATTGTTATTATTTATGTACAATCGGGTGGTGCCGGTTCAAGCCTGACACCAAACCATTGATTTTCTTGACACTTTTTTGTTTTTTTTCACGAAGTAATATTAACCAAATCATTTGTATACAATGATGCACTGTTTGTAAATATTTTTTTAGTAATTATTTATTCACCACAGAAATGAAAGTATGGTAATTATATATATATATATAGCGATGTTTCCAAATTTTATATATCCACACAAATATAATGTAATGGATATATAACTTACTAATTATATATATATATATATTGTACGGTAATGTATTGTAATTAACAAGATTTAACAAGATTGCCATCCAGAAAATTAACTCTAGATGGCGGGTGGACAAGGAAGCCTTTCGACTTATCGAGAGTCCAATAATTTTTATCTACGTTTATCCCGCCCTTTAAGGTATATGTCAATTTTATTTTTAAACATATTCACGCTACTAGCACCAACACAATCAGGAGACAATCTGTTCCATTCATTTACAGTCCTTTGTGAGAATGAGAACTTTCTTATAGCTAATCTACACTGCTCCTTTACTAATGTAACTTCATGTCCTCTGGTCCTTCTATCTTTCTTAACTGAGAACAAAATATTACTACCAATATTTTCATAATCATTCAATATTTTAAACACTTCTATCTGAGTGTTGTTAAACCACATTTTAGGCGTATTTCGTAACTAAGATCCCTCAGTTTAGGTATCATTTTAGTTACTCTCCTCTGTACTCTTTCTAACATCTATGTCCTTCCTGCGATATGGCCTCCACGCTTGAATACAATATTCTAAATGAGGTCTAAGTATTGTTTTGTACAGTGGTATTATTAGCTCTTTTTCCTTATACGTTATGTTTCGCCTAATTAATCCAAGGATTTGATTTCCCTTTGAAGCAGCAATACCACACTGCTCTGAAACCTTCATATCAGCACTAATGGTTAACTCTAAGTCCTTTTCTTTATCAGTAGTACTTAGTATAGAACCTCCCATTGTATATTGTACATCTTCGTTCCCATGTCCTGTGTGGAAGCATTTACATTTCCCAAAATTGAACAACACTTGCCATTTTTCAGACCATTTTATCAATCTGTCAAGATCATCTTGTAAATGTTGTCTATCTCCATCACTTTTAATCCTTCTAAAAAAAAAAAAAATTATCATCCGCAAATTTCAACACCTTACTTGTTATATCGTCATCCAAATCGTTGATATATATTAAGAATAATATAGGTCCCAGTACTGATCCCTGTGGTACCCCACTCAAAACTGATTTCCAGTTTGAAGCCTCCCCATCAACTACTACACGTTGTCTTCTGTCAATCAGCCATTGTTCTATCCAGTTTATTATACCATTTCCTATGCCATGGGCCTTTAGTTTAAGCAGTAATCTTTGATGTGGTACTTTGTCGAAAGCTTTTTGAAAATCTAAGTAGACGATATCTCCTGGTGATCCCTCATCTACCCACTTAGTGATGTCTTCCAAAAAACGTAACATATTTGTTAAGCATGACCTCGCTTTAAAAAAACCATGTTGAGATGGGTTTATCAAGTTTTGTTTAACAAGAAAATCCACCATGTTGTCTTTAATTAGTCTTTCTAATAATTTACAAATCACTGATGTTAAACTCACTGGTATATAGTTCTCTGACTTGTTTCTCGAACCTTTTGTGAATAACGGTATAATTTTCGCTTCTTTCCATTCTAGGGGAACCACGCCCTTTTCTAATGACAAGTTGAAAACTGTGGCAAGTGGTATGCTAATTTGTTCTACAATTTCCAATAGTAGTTTGTGCGGAATCCCATCCACTCCATGTGATCTTTTATCCTTCATAACCCTAATTTTCTTAGCTACCATTTCCGGTGTTACAATTAACTTTCCTAAATAGTCTGATTCTGCCCCCTTGAACTTAGCCTCTGGTACTGGCAGTGAACTAATATCTTCCCTGGTAAACACTGAACTAAAATACTCATTCAGGTATTCTGCCATTAAGAATCCCTCTGATATTACATTTCCAACACTATCTTCTAGAGGACCGACCTTATCCTGAACTTTCTGTTTGCTACGAACATATGCATAAAAACTCTTGCTGTCTTGTTTTATATTACAAGCTAATTTGTTTTCGTAGCTTTTCTTCGAATTTCTAATTTCAGTTGTAGCTTGGTTTAGTGCTTCTTTATAAATGTTGTAGTCTTCGTCATTTCCAGTACGTCTATATGACTTCCACGTTCTTTGTTTGTACTTAATTTTTCTAATGGCTTCTTTCAATAAGTATTTCTTTCTGGTCCGTTTTCATTGTTTTTGAAGGGAAAAAATTTATCTGCGATGCACTCTATTTCATTCTTTAAGATATTCCAGCATTCTGTTGCTGTCTTATTCTTCAGTGTGTTATTCCAGTCTAGCTTTGCTAAATATTTCCTCATTTCCTATATCTTCCTTTGTGGAAATTTCTCCTGAACTGCTTTTTATTATTTCTTTCTGATTTTACTTTGATGATAAAATGTATCTGGTTGTGATCACTACTTCTCAGAGGCTCACATAATTTAACATTGTCAACTAATTAATTCTGTGAGGACAAAACTATGTCTAACACATTCTCACCCCTGGTTGGCTCTAGCACGTCTTGAGAAAGGAAACTGTCTTGTACTAAATCTAAAAACTTGTGGTCCTCACTCCCCGTACTCTGTAGATATTTCCATTGTATATGACCATGGTTAAAATCTCCCATAATAATACAGTCCCGTTTGTTAACTTCCCTTATAGCAAATTCGAAACTTTAATTTTTCATATCCAAGAATAATGTTAAATTACCTGGTAGAGGCTTTCGTTGACGTGTCACGTCGACTTCATCAGTACCTATGACGCTGAATGACGTCATCGTACACGTGAGGCAGTTCGTAATTGCCCTCGTCTCTGTTGATGGGTGTTTGGGTTTTTCTGATCCAGATGGCTTCCTTGATTTGCCGAATTCTTCTGTTGGGTTCTTTGTCAACAATTTTCACTCCCTCCCAGTCTATGATATGGTTTTCAGTTGTCGCATGGTCTGTAAGGGCAGATTTATTGATGGTAATCTTAGGACAAAGTATGGACAAGAATGTGTCAAAGACGTGAGGAAACTCGAACAATTGACCAGAAAGGTTTCGCGCCACAGAAATCACCTTGTATTTACGCTACGTTGCAAAGACATCAATGTAACACCTCCCAGTCTCAGTCTGAAATGCCCGATAAACACGACGAATGCGAGGAGAATAGTGGACAAAGCCAGGAAGGAACTAGTGAGAGAGAGAATACGTGTCATAAACAACAAATTGGACACGTTTAAAGAGAAGAAACTCGCCCTAGAAACGAAGCTGTTTACTTCGTTGTCAAGGGAAGAACAACAAAACGTCACGCGCCACGCCAGAGAGTACGCATGAGAAAACAAAATGGCGCCACCAACAACAAATTCGGCGCTTGGAAGCGAAGAGAGACAGAACAAACGAAGTTGACCTTACCGGAACACAGCTAAAAAGGTGGGTGATAAATCTGTCGAAATACAAACTGTCCGGGGCCCAGAATAAGATATTAGCGAAGGGACTAAATTACGCGGTAACGCCAAAAAAAGTACCAACCGAGGAGTTTGTCGTAGCGGCAGAACAAGCGACATGGAAACTACCACAAGAACAAAAAGACAAACTTCGTGCAAATATCGCGGGAGTTCTGAAATCAGCAAAAGTTCCAAAACAGAACCTAACCAGACAAGAAAGAACAGCCTTGAAAGAGCTGCAGAAGGAGAAGTCCATCACCATACTCCCAGCGGACAAGGGAAAGGCCACAGTCATCATGGAAACGAAAGAATACCAGGACAAAATGAAAGAAATGCTAAGTGACGAAGCGACATATGAGAAGTTAAAGAAGGATCCGACCAAGAAATATAAGGCAGAACTCATCAGAATGGTAAATTCCTTGGAGAAGGAGGGGAAGATCACCAAAGATCAGTACTGGTACTTATATCCTACGCTAGAAAAAGTACCACGGATGTATGGATCACCAAAAATCCACAAGGAGAAGGTGCCACTCAGACCAATTGTCGACTACACACAGACAATAGCATACAGAGTATCCAGAGAATTGGCCAACATACTACAACCACTTGTTGGAAAAACAGAACACCATACGGAAAATTCACAAGAATTGGTGAAAGAAATGACAAAGCTGAGAATGGAAGAAGGAGAATCATTTGTGTCATATGACGTTGTGTCACTGTTCACGAAGACCCCAATCAGAGAAGCTTGCAAAGTCATCAGAAAAAGACTAGAGAATGACAAGACACTAAAGAAGAGAACAAATATAAACGTAGACGACATCATGGAGTTGTTGAAATTTGTCTTGGAGACGACATACTTCAGATTTGGAGGAGAAATTTACCAACAGAAGTTTGGGGTAGCCATGGGCAGTCCAGTGTCCCCCATTGTTGTGAACCTGTACATGGAGGACCTGGAGCAGAAAATCATAGCCACAGCACCAGTCGATTGCCAACCGAGAAACTGGAAGCGATATGTGGACGATATAATTTGCCTGGTACACACAGGAAAGGCAAAGAAATTACAACAACACATGAACACTGTAGACCCCACAGGTAGCATCATTTTCACACGGGAAGACGAAGAGAACAACAGCATGCCCTTCTTGGATGCAAAGTTCACCAGAAAGGAAGATGGCAGTGTGAAGTCCACAGTGTACAGGAAGAAGACGCACACTGACCAATACCTGAATTTTGCATCCCACCACCCCAAACATCAGAAGTTGGGAGTTGTCAAAACCCTTATAAACAGGTGTGAGACAATAACTTCGGAGGAGGGGGACAAGAAAGAAGAGGTGGAACACCTGAGAGGAGCTCTAAGAGTATGTGGCTATCCGTCGTGGGCCTTGAAAAAGGCGACAGATAGCAGTAAGAAGAAAAAGACCAACAAAAAGACTAAGGACAAAAACTATCGGAGCCAAGTAGTCATCCCATACATAGAGGGGGTATCGGAGAGAGTACATCGAGTACTGAAAAAATATGGAGTAGCAACGGCCATGCGTCCCCACACCACCCTCAGACACCTGTTGGTACATCCCAAGGACAAAGTACAGCTAGAAGAACAGGGCGAACTGGTGTACCAAATACCGTGCAAGAATTGTGGTGGGGAATACATTGGGGAGACAGGAAGACTACTCAAAACAAGACTGGAGGAACACAGAAAGGACGTAGACAACACGAAAAATGAGAAATACACAAGGAGCGGAAAAAAAAGATTGATGTCTACCATCAATAAATCCGCCCTTACAGACCATGCGACAACTGAAAACCATATCATAGACTGGGAGGGAGTGAAAATTGTTGACAAAGAACCCAACAGAAGAATTCGGCAAATCAAGGAAGCCATCTGGATCAGAAAAACCCAAACACCCATCAACAGAGACGAGGGCAATTACGAACTGCCTCACGTGTACGATGACGTCATTCAGCGTCATAGGTACTGATGAAGTCGACGTGACACGTCAACGAAAGCCTCTACCAGGTAATTTAACATTATTCTTGGATATGAAAAATGAAAGTTTCGAATTTGAAAACGAACTATCCTGAAGAATGTTCAGTAATTCCCTTATAGCATTTTGTACTTTTTCGTTTTCGTTTTCAAACATTTATGTTTGGACTTCGATAAACTAACCCCACCGTTAATGTTGAGTTTCCTGTAACTATGTTACACTAAACAGCTTCTTTGCAGTCTGCTTCTCTTTCTAATTTTATTTCATAAGCCTGGATAGATTCTTTAACATATAAAATAACTCCACCTCCCCTTCTTCCTATTCTATCTTTCCTGAACATTACATAGCCTGTTAGTCCCAATTCGGCATCTGATATATCAGTGGTGGCCCATGATTCGGTTATACCTATTATGTGAGGGTCAATATCTTCTACCATAATGTTTAGTTCATTTCTTTTGTTTACTATGCTCCTTGAATTTAGACAAACGCATTTATATCCTGATTCAGAATAGTTTCCCAGGATGTTCTTTGCCGATTTATTTCTGCTGTCTTTATCTATGCCTCCAGTTTTAGGCTTCTCTGTGAATCCCCCCCTGCGAATCTAGTTTAAATAGATGCAGCCTGTCCCACTGTCAACAGATTGCAGCAAGTTCTCTGAGAAAACTGCTGCCCCTTTCCACTTAGATGGAGGCCATCTCTCATGTACATATCTTCCCTCCCAACAAAGTATCCCCATAAATCTATGAATCCCACCCCTCTTCTTTACACATCTGCTCAACAACCTCTTGCACTTTCTATATGTTGGCCCCCTTCCTCCCATTACTGGCAAAATTCCTGAGAGAATAATATGTTCGACTCTTGTCTTCTTTAACTTCCTCACTAACTTTCTGTACTATCCCAGTTGTTCCCTCCCTGTCTGCATTATTTGTCCCTACGTGTACTAGTATAGACCCTCCCTTGCCATGCCCCAATACCTTCTCTACCCTTTCAGTCACATGCTCTATCCTAGCCTCCGGTAGACAAACAACGATGTCCTTCCCCTCGCTTAGTGACTTATCCGTCTTCCTCATAATGAAATCGCCCATAAACACCCTCTCTTTCCTCATTGTCCCCTCAATCACTGCCTCAGAGTAGCTCCTTCTCCGGTTTGCATATGTCTGGTTGTAGTCTTGTTCCCCTGTCTTCTGCTCTCCTGTCACAATCCTGTCCGTTCCATTCTTTCCAGACGCTGTTTCTCTTGTGACCTTTCCTCCTGTCATCGTCCCTCCTAACTTCTCTTCTGTCACATTTACTCTCACTTCCTTTTTCCCATCATCTTTTCTCCCATTGCATTTCCTTCTCTCCTCTCCCGTCTCTTTTTCCCTCCCACCAATTATATATGTGAAAACAAATTGTGATCTGTCTGAATAAAGAAAATCAATGCTTTGGTGTCAGGCTTGAACCAGCGTCGCCCGATTGTAAAATAAACGACACAAAACCAACGAGTCTACCAATAGAGCTACCGAGATCGACATATATACACTGACTGATTTACGTTGTTATGATAAATTGTACAACTCCTCCTTCATATATCGATATTCTAGTGATATTATGAGATTATACATCATCACTTTCTGTAGCTGCGTACAACATATGTTTGCGATGTATGTTTATTGGTGTAGATTATCTCCGGTGAGTTGCAATCGATATAATTATTATGAAAACGAGCCCAAGCGCGGCGAAACCTGATCGACTTGTAAGTCCATTCGCATTCGTTGTATTGAAAAAAATTGAATTCATGTGGAACCGCAAGATAACTGCTTGTTCCTCTATGATTACTAGTGTTTGTATTACATCGGAATATCACACAATAACTCATTCTGACGCTCGTTTCGACACAAAAGCTATATCCTTGTAAACATGCTCTGAATGCACGGACAGGGTCGGCCTGATGCGAGTATATGTCATGTCACGATACCGCGTAATCGCCTACCTCTTTTTTTTGCGGGAATCGCTACACATACGGGTTTAAAATCGAATGTATGGTACAAATGTATTTTTCTGCATGTTTATGTTCTTTTAGGATACACTGGCACTTTTCGCCCGACCCGACCAGATTCGACCCGACTATACTAGACCATGCATACTAGACCAGACTCAACCCGACTACAGTGTGCCCACTACATCAACTGACACCGACTACGCTGTTCGCGAAGCCGGCGTGACGTCACAATCACGTAAACTTAAAAACGGCTAGTCGATGGAAGTCAGACGTATTCGAAAGTTTTCAAGTTTACGTGATTATACCTCCAACTTATAACGTAGTATAACGTAGTCGGAGTCAGTCGGTGTAGCGTATATTTTTTACGCTACAGTCAGGTTGCGTCTGGTTTGGTCTGGTTTGGCTTGGTCTAGTCGGGTCGGACGAGTGTCAGTGTCAGTGTGTCCCGGCCTTTACTATTTTATGTAGTTGTTGTCGTAAGGCGACCGCAGTCAGTCTGCACCAGGCTTAAGAATGGCGTCCTTTCCTTGCAGGCGTGATGCTGTTTTCCGGTGGTGTAGTGGGCATGGCGTCGTGGTACATCATGCCATTAGACACGATCAAGACCCGCATGCAGGCAGATAGCTCCACGGAGTCCCGCGACAAAAGCTGGCGGTATTACGCCAGAGATATCTACAACGAGGGCGGCTATCGGGCGTTCTGGCGCGGCATGCCCGTCACGATGGTGAGAGCATTCCCCCTCAACGCCGTCATGTTGTACGTGTACGTGCGCTCATTGGCCTACATGAAACGTCTCCTTCACATCGATAAGCACGACTGAGACACAACGATGCTGTTGCGCCATCCCTGAACGGCTTAACGCTGCAAGAAAGTCTGCAGACTTCAGACCAATGCAAGGTACACACTCGCTGCTCTGTGTGGCGTCCAACCTGGCCTCATTGTTGCGTAGATAGAGTGTCTGTCGACCGTCTTTAAAATGCTTGGGACTACCAGTTACTAAAAACAGTCCGTGATATTACGTAAGATATTAAGTTGTTCACACTGTTTTGTATTTATTTTATAAAACATCAGTGGTAGAGACAATATCGTATACTAGCCTGTTGAATGGCACCGGTTATACACATTTATTGTGAGCGATTCGTAAACCATATCGCGAGTCTATAATTTATCGAAAAATGTATTTGCAAACTATTGACAAATTACTTCTAGCCACTTTGTAGATTAACCAAGAACTTTGTTTATATATATAATCAAATGCATACGATTATTTTTTAATTATAATGTTCTCGTCATGTAGAACCATGTGGCTTAAATATTTCTTATACACCTACATATGAACCATCGTGTGTAGGCGTATCGTCTGCGAATAATAGGACACGAACATATTAAGCTTTTTAAACTATGAGAAACGTGAGGAAGGTCGCGTTGCACATTATAATGTGTGTGTGTGCGTGTATGCGCGCGCGCGCGTGTGTATGTGTGTGTGTGTGTGCTGCCGTTTCGAACCTAGGGCAAGTTCATTCACTCTACGTTCTGCTTGCTGAGCATCGGAGATTAAAGTCTACAGAGGATAAAATGTTAGGTAAACATGGCTAGTTAAAGTCACACGAAAGCAGTCCATACAACGTCTAGATATCATAAGACAGTTCGTTCTCTGTTTGTATCTACACCCACACTTCCATCAGTTTTGCATGTATCGGACTGACATTTAGTGATCTGCCGGGCCCATTGAGATGGCTCGTAGATTTAGACATTTGCGATATTCGTCCGGGGGGTGGATGGACAACTTGGGGTTCAATATTTCAAAAGGCAGTACGTGGGGTTCCAGCCGTGGAATTTAATGTTTTTCTATACCATCGTAAATATAATTATAATATTTACAAATACGTCGCTGGATGTATGCAGAAATTTAGAATAGTGTTTAAGTTATTGACGTTTGAAAATCCTCAGCGCTTATCATGCACCATGTCTACCTGTCGCTGGTCACGCCCGCATGCTTACAAGTACCGCTCTCTTTCGCATTTCATATATTTCCTACAGATGGAGCTATGTGTCATTTAGCGTCGAAACTATCGCCCGTCAAGTTAGTATATTATAAAAAAGTGAGTGTCAAACGTTATATCGGATAACTAAAAATACGACATATCTTCTGCATTATAAAGCAGTACGTTCTCTGTTTATTTGTTTACCCACATCTCCGATAGTTTTGCATGTATCGGGCTGAAATGTCAACCCATCATCCGCCCTCTGCCTTGGTTACGTCAGTGGTTACGTCAGTTAGACGGGTGAGCGCGTGCGATTTCTAGCAAAAGGTTGTCCTAACAACTAGGCCAGTGACCAGTTACAGTTTTATTAATGCAGGTAGGCTGGACAGGTTTTGGATGGGTTTGGGGTGTCTGGTACATATGACTGCCTTTTTCCCGCCGGGTAACTCAGCTAGTCATTATTAAACGTATGTCTGTGCCCTGTGGTTGCAATTGTATTGCTATAACTTGCGTAGAAAAATCAATTATTATGTTATTTAACTAATTCAACTAAATAAACACACACACACACACACACACACACACACACACACACACACACACACACACACACACACACACACACACACACACACACACACACACACACACACACACACACACACACACACGCTGCAACAGGTCGCATGCGACGCCGTCTCCTGGTCGCTGCAACGCGGAACATGTGTTCAATGTCGTGGAAACAAAATGTCAGAAAAGTTGTTTTGATTGTGTCCTTACAAAAACAGACCGGCAAAGGTTGACGAAAAAGGTAAAAATGAATCGTTGAAACGATTTTGAGCCGGTATATTAGTTTCCTCATCATTCTGTAGAAGGAGCCATTAGCGAAGATCGGGGTACGTTTGCGTATGAAACGCCGTACTACAGACAATCCTGAGGGTACCTATCTAGATGTATCTCCAACAATCGACACCGATCGCGCAGCGCGATTGGGATAGGGAGTCGAGATCGGGGCGCTCCCAGGCACCTTCTGATTCTTATAAACACGCCGCAACCAGTCCCAAGTGCGTTACGCAATCGGTACGTTTTGCGTTCTGACTGCATTGTTGTTTTAGGCATACGTTTCACGTGTAACCGCACGCGCTTCTGACAGCTGTTGTTTGAGGACAAACTAACCAAATGGACAACGTCTTGCATGTACACAACATAGTGCAACTATCAATTGTGACATTAGTCCACCCATTTAGTACAACTACGCGGGAATCCGACCACTGTGTCCTGAAGATAGCATAACGTTTCCCGTTGTTCCATGCGTTTCCAACGAAATGACGTCACAGCGGTACGATGCCATGCACCTGTGACTCAGTTTTTGAATTGCATTGATGGCTACTCTGCCGACGTCCAGTCGCCGTCAACCAAAGCGGCGCGTTATCGCGTGCGTCGTGCGCACACTCAGCAGCCACACGACACACGATGGGGAATAATTCGTCGAAGCAGAACACCGTCGTTCGCATGGACGCTAACGGCGACAAGCCGGCTGAAGACGCTGTCTTCAACTTCAAGTGTTCGGTGGGGTTCGCGGGAAAGCGCTATCAGAACCTACACAAAGGCAACTCGGCGACCGACTCGCAGTCGAGGTCGGTGATCGGTCGTGACAGTCCGGAGCAAGCGCGGTCAATGGGAGGGGCCCGACTCGGCATCGGGCAGTTACTGAACAACCGACGGGGCCTGCGCGGAGACATGCTGCCGGCGGGACTCGAGGCGGAGAAGAGTCCGTCCGTGATCACACTGTACTCGTTCGACGGCATCAGCGCCGCGGACGCGTCCGAGACGCCATCCGTGTCGTCGTTGCACGTCGACCAGCGCGCCCACGCTGACGTTACCAAGGCGTCGTCGCCCGTCGTTATGCGGAGCATCGGCGCCTCGGGGCGCAGTCTAGCGTACGACGCCAGCAGCGAGCCACTGCTGGCGTCGCCCAACCGCACGACGATGCTCACGTCGCTGTCGGTGCACGCGCTGCCGTCGCACGGCGGGATCGTCCCGCTCGACAGCATGCAACGCTTGCGCAAAATACCCACGTCGATGACCGACACCACCCGCTCGACAGCGAGCGGCGCCAGCTTCCTGTCCGATACGACGATGACGCGGCCGCGTGGAGCGAAGACGAAGGAGCGAGCGACCCCGGGCGACCTGGCCGCATTGACGAATCCGCGCGACCGGCACGTGCCGTCGTACCCGCCTGCCGACCGCTGTCGGGACACGGCGCTGCGCACACAGATGAAGACGAGCGAGGCGGGCATCATGCTGCAGCTCCGGCACGAGGGCATCGTGACGACCGGCGCCGACGAGCTGGCGAACAAGCGCAAGGATGAATCGCGGTCGATCCTCAACGAGCTGCGTGACATGGGTCTGGTGTCAAGCGCGGCCCGCGAGCCGCCCCAGGGCTCGGTGGCCCCCGCCGGAGCGACGCCTCGAGCCCCGGCCAGACTGGCCGCTATCGAGCAGAGTCGCACAGCGCAGATGCGGGACCTCGACGACGCCGAAGACCTGCTCGACACGCTCGACCTAGAGCTTGAGAAGGGCGACCTCGACTACCTGTCGCACGGCCGCGAGCGACTGCTGCGTCGGCGTCGGCTGCCGCTCTGTAGCACCATCCTCGTCGACACGTCGGAATGTCGTCCAGCTGAAGAACAAAGTCGCCGCAAACCGGAAGTGAACAAAGACAGCAGCACGCATGAGCAGATGACCGACATAGGAAAGGCCATGACGAATCTAGATCTATTATGAATCGCCATCGGTTTTTTCTATATGGTAGCAGTGTTTTATTGACGCTGATAATGAGAATTGTCGTCATATCGCATATTTGGCACCATCACGTGAATCGTCGTTTGCCTTATAGCGCCTGGTCCTGTGGGCCGTCGACATGTGTTCGTGCGCACGAGAGCGAGTGTGTTTATCGTTGATAAAACTTCCCTACCGCTAGTTAGCATAAGAAAAGACGTGTACCGAACGCAAAGACGTACTATTTCAAGTTCGTCGCATCTTTAACGCTAGTTCTGCCACTGAGATATGTCATTTTCCAATTAAATGTTCAACAGTGGTCAACAGCACGTGACGTGTTTCGGATTTAATTTAAATGATAAGTTTATAATAACTCGACAGAGTGCAGAAGCAGTTTTAATTACTACATATTTCTACTACAACCAGGTTATATAGTGTTGCACAATTTACTAACATTTATTACACAATAAATATACAAAGTATATAATAGTTGTATGTTACTAGCAAATATAGCCTACATAACTTATCTGCACTGGCAACTTTATTTTTCTTAATCACTGCAGGTGCAGTGCGATCGACAATAATATACGGGTTATCTCATGTTTGGTTAACTCTTGGCAAGTATAGTTCACGAACTTTACGCCTGCAGAAGCTTTAGAGGAACTGGCAGATCAATTATATCCAACAAACACGATGTCCACATCTGAATCGAAACTGCGTAAACAGAAGTCTACGACTTGCCGTACAATTGGTTATGAAAGGCTTTCAAAGCTACCATAGGCAGTGAAGCAATCACGATATAACCACGCAGTTAGGTTTCTAGAGTCAGAATAAGCTCCATACATCCCAAACCAAAACTCTTCCATGCAAGCAGTCAGTTTATGCAGACAATAAAACACTTTAGATAGAGGCAGGGTCCTGACAACTGTTGACTAGAGACGGCATGTCGTCTTCTACAGATGTCGCCCACGTCAGCGGGTGGCGGCAGTCTTCTTGTGTAATGACGTCTTCTCGTCCAAGTCTTCCGTCTCGTGCAGGGAGCACCAGTCAGGCAGCACTGGGTCTGCCCGGTACATCTCCTGTGTCACAGACCGACTTGCCAGAACTTCTAATGCGCCAAATACTGCCCCTGAAACAAGCGAAGGTTTTTGTAACATGGTGTGGTCATGTATAAATGACTTCATGAATCTGAATAAATTGGAGAGAAAATAAAAGAACAACGGAACAGCACTGCTGGGCACTACTACAGACGCATCAGACAGTTTCAGTTATAAGTTCCAAGCTCTGCACGTATCAATATACCTAACATATAGCCTACAGGTTTAACTTATCTCATACGTAGCCAAAATACAGTCAGTTTCAGCTATAAGTTTGCTGTGGTGCGAAATTGCATGTTATGCTCAATATGTTTCTTGGCCTTCCGCCATGGCATGCGGGAGTGGCTTTCCATCAGCAGGGGTTGACTCGTTGCAAAATGTACAATTATTGTAAAATTAAGTGTTTTCTCTGTTCCACTAAGTTAGAACTGTTCTTAGACATCTAGACTGCATCGCATGTAAATTTTAAGTGTGTCTTTTTTTAAATAACATCTACAAACCTACACACAACATATTTACTGTTGGGTGGGGTTGGATGCCATTCTGTTCGTATTTAGGTAAACATGACATGGCATGACACTTACGGAGAACATGTGACAGGCCAATTCCTCTGATGTCAGTGCGTATAATTGCAAACGTTTCTTTAGATAGTTTTTTTTAAATGGCATATTTCTTTCAAATACAAGATACACCAGGAGGCCGGTTTAAAGGATATAAGGATGTAAAACTGAACTGACCTCCGAGCCAGGCCACATAGTTCTCCTTCGCAGGTGGAGAGTGGAACTTGAATGCATCCACAAACAGCCTTTCTTTGTAGCGCGGCTTCTCTCGCAAGTCTCGTAACTCTTCGGCCAGTCTCGCCTTGAAACCAAGCAACATGCTGGTGCCTCCGACAACAATGATGTTTTCGGCCAGTGTTTTTCTTGCATCGACAGGACTCTGCAAGGAAGCATCAAGCCAAGTTACTTGTTATTATAATACCACAAATCTTAGAATATGTCAACATGAATTCATGTATCAAATTGATATCAGCTGACAGTAAAGTTATAGATTAGTTTTGTCAACGTGTTATTTTGCAGGCCATTTCACAGTGTTTGGTTTCATGCTTTGTGCCTTTAGTAACTTTCTAAAATGCAGACCAGTAACTCTGCCGACCAGCAACTTCCAAAAGTTACTAGTCTGGCTGACCAGACCCTTTTGGGGTCAAGGTAGAACACTGCTATATACCAAATCAATGATTCCGACACAGGCCTTTGTGCAGAATCAAATTTTTACAAGTCCAAAAATGTCCTGGTATATATGCGCGGGCATACACACAATCAAGTACGTATATGTATACAAGTATTATACATACAAGAATACATATGACACATATGTATACAATATTACATGCATACACAACTGTGACACATTTTTAAAGCATGATGGACATATGAATGACAGTTAGAGTCAATAATATATGTATACACATCTTTTTGCTCATCAAATTTCACCCATCCAAAATGAACTCTAGTCATCCAAATGATGGGTGGATGGGTCTCTAGAAGAAGCTATGTGCAGACAGCCACCTAGGCCACTGGCGCTGAGAGACGGAGCTGTGTGGGGACGTACCTTCATGATAGCCTCAAGGAGAAGTGTTGCAACAGATGTCTCTTCAGCATCACGCTCAAACAACACCTCAGACGCGGTCTCTCTACAAACCAATCCCATTTCATGACATTTCTCAAACAACACCTCAGACCTCTCTACAAAACAGTCTCACTTCATCACACTTTTCAAACAACACCTCACACACGGTCTCTCTACAACACAGTCTTACTTTATGACACTTCCCAAACAACACCTCACACAAGATCTCTCTACAACACAGTCTTACATTATGACACTTCCCAAACAACACCTCACACAAGATCTCTCTACAACACAGTCTTACATTATGACACTTCCCAAACAACACCTCACACAAGATCTCTCTACAACACAGTCTTACATTATGACACTTCCCAAACAACACCTCACACAAGATCTCTCTACAACACAAGTCTTACTTTATGACACTTCCCAAACAACACCTCACACAAGATCTCTCTACAACACAGTCTTACATTATGACACTTCCCAAACAACACCTCACACAAGATCTCTCTACAACACAGTCTTACATTATGACACTTCCCAAACAACACCTCACACAAGATCTCTCTACAACACAAGTCTTACTTTATGACACTTCCCAAACAACACCTCACACAAGATCTCTCTACAACACAGTCTTACTTTATGACACTTCCCAAACAACACCTCACACAAGATCTCTCTACAACACAAGTCTTACTTTATGACACTTCCCAAACAACACCTCACACAAGATCTCTCTACAACACAGTCTTACATTATGACACTTCCCAAACAACACCTTACACAAGATCTCTCTACAACACAGTCTTACTTTATGACACTTCCCAAACAACACCTCACACACGGTCTCTCTACAACACAGTCTTACTTTATGACACTTCTCAAACAACACCTCACACACAGTCTTTCTACAACACAGTCTCACATCATCACACTTTTCAAACAACACCTCACACACGGTCTCTCTACAACACAGTCTCACATCATCGCACTTCTCAAACAACACCTCACACACGGTCTCTCTACAACACAGTCTCACTTCATCGCACTTCTCAAACAACACCTCACACACAGTCTTTCTACAACGCAGTCTCACTTCATCACACTTCTCAAACAACACCTCACACACGGTCTCACATCATCGCACTTCTCAAACAACACCTCACACACGGTCTCTCTACAACACAGTCTCACTTCATCGCACTTCTCAAACAACACCTCACACACAGTCTTTCTACAACGCAGTCTCACTTCATCACACTTCTCAAACAACACCTCACACACGGTCTCACATCATCGCACTTCTCAAACAACACCTCACACACGGTCTCTCTACAACACAGTCTCACTTCATCACACTTTTCAAACAACACCTCACACACGGTCTCTCTACAACACAGTCTCACATCATCGCACTTCTCAAACAACACCTCACACACGGTCTCTTTACAACAGTCTCACTTCATCGCACTTCTCAAACAACACCTCACACACGGTCTCTCTACAACACAGTCTCACATCATCGCACTTCTCAAACAACACCTCACACACGGTCTCTCTACAACACAGTCTCACATCATCGCACTTCTCAAACAACACCTCACACACCGTCTTTCTACAACGCAATCTCAATTCATCACACTTTTCAAACAACACCTCACACACGGTCTCTCTACAACACAGTCTCACATCATCACACTTCTCAAACAACACCTCACACACGGTCTCTTTACAACAGTCTCACTTCATCGCACTTCTCAAACAACACCTCACACACGGTCTCTCTACAACACAGTCTCACATCATCGCACTTCTCAAACAACACCTCACACACGGTCTCTCTACAACACAGTCTCACATCATCGCACTTCTCAAACAACACCTCACACACCGTCTTTCTACAACGCAATCTCAATTCATCACACTTTTCAAACAACACCTCACACACGGTCTCTCTACAACACAGTCTCACATCATCACACTTCTCAAACAACACCTCACACACGGTCTCTCTACAACACAGTCTCACATCATTGCACTTCTCAAACAACACCTCACACACAGTCTCTCTACAACGCAATCTCACTTCATCACACTTTTCAAACAACACCTCACACACGGTCTCTCTACAACACAGTCTCACATCATCACACTTCTCAAACAACACCTCACACACAGTCTTTCTACAATGCAATCTCACTTCATCACACTTTTCAAACAACACCTCACACACGGTCTCTCTACAACACAGTCTCACATCATCACACTTCTCAAACAACACCTCACACACAGTCTCTCTACAACGCAATCTCACGTCATCACACTTTTCAAACAACACCTCACACACGGTCTCTCTACAACACAGTCTCACATCATCACACTTCTCAAACAACACCTCACACACAGTCTTTCTACAATGCAATCTCACTTCATCACACTTTTCAAACAACACCTCACACACGGTCTCTCTACAACACAGTCTCACATCATCACACTTCTCAAACAACACCTCACACACAGTCTTTCTACAATGCAATCTCACTTCATCACACTTTTCAAACAACACCTCACACACGGTCTCTCTACAACACAATCTCACATCATCGCACTTCTCAAACAACACCTCACACACGGTCTCTCTACAACAGTCTCACTTCATCGCACTTCTCAAACAACACCTCACACACGGTCTCTCTACAACACAGTCTCACATCATCGCACTTCTCAAACAACACCTCACACACGGTCTCTCTACAACACAGTCTCACATCATCGCATTTCTCAAACAACACCTCACACACAGTCTTTCTACAACGCAATCTCAATTCATCACACTTTTCAAACAACACCTCACACACGGTCTCTCTACAACACAGTCTCACATCATCGCACTTCTCAAACAACACCTCACACACAGTCTCTATACAACGCAATCTCACTTCATCACACTTTTCAAACAACACCTCACACACGGTCTCTCTACAACACAGTCTCACATCATCACACTTCTCAAACAACACCTCACACACAGTCTTTCTACAATGCAATCTCACTTCATCACACTTTTCAAACAACACCTCACACACGGTCTCTCTACAACACAGTCTCACATCATCACACTTCTCAAACAACACCTCACACACAGTCTCTCTACAACGCAATCTCACTTCATCACACTTTTCAAACAACACCTCACACACGGTCTCTCTACAACACAGTCTCACATCATCACACTTCTCAAACAACACCTCACACACAGTCTTTCTACAATGCAATCTCACTTCATCACACTTTTCAAACAACACCTCACACACGGTCTCTCTACAACACAGTCTCACATCATCACACTTTTCAAACAA
The DNA here is from genome assembly GCA_963995525.1 of Escarpia spicata. NCBI lineage: Eukaryota > Metazoa > Annelida > Polychaeta > Sabellida > Siboglinidae > Escarpia > Escarpia spicata. The sequence continues at coordinate 63,543,505 of OZ023211.1, forward strand.
CACCTCACACACGGTATTTCAGTTAATGGACACTAATGCAGGTTTCAGTGCATAAGTATTCACATGATTTCCTGGAACGTGTATCGTGACTCACCTTATTTTCCCAGCAATGTGAAGCACAGTGCTGCCATCTAATGAATAATCGACACCAGGAGGCGGTGTTAAGTCCTGTGAAACACAATATTACAGGCTGTGCACCTTAGGAATACAAATGCATTTGCATAACGTTTTGGCCATTTTTTTTTTTAATGTGCTACCATAGACATATTTTTCATATGGGAACCAAACTCCAAACTATCAAGTTTAAACTGCACTAGACCTGATTTTTACCTACAAAACGCATTTGTTTAGTTGTGTAATTTATTTATTGTAGCTAAGTTATTGTTATCATAGAAAGTGAAACAGCTCACCTGTCCAGTGTCACCCATTCCCTGTGCCACAGCTTGCATCTGTTTGGCACGGGACAACTTGGTGACAAAACAGCATCGCACTGTAACACAATCCCAATCATGTATTGATGTAAAAAATATTAACTCTTAGCTAAATCTGTTTACGGGAAGGTGAATAGTAACATCTTTCATAAAAATATTTGTTACCATTTGTTTAAATAACAAATAATAACTTAATGATAAAATAATATTGATTAAAATTTTTTTTTTTTTTAACTATATAGCGTCATTGTAAAAATTACACGTATAAATTCATTTCTCCAAAGGACATCCTACAAAACACCCCATCAGGATTTCTGAGATTAACTGGTTACCATAGTTATGGATATGCAAATTACTTATGACTGACCTTCTTTTCACATAAAGCATCAAAAACTGTAAATTTGGTCAGTAAAAGACTAGCAGTTTTTTTAGATATGACAGAAAGTTCATATTACCCATTTACAGACCAATGTCCTGCCTTAAAATGGCTGTTATTCTGTTATTACTACCAATAATGTGCACCTCATTGGCAGTAATAAACTATCTATAAATTTACCCTGAAAGTATTACCAAAAACAGGATGAGCAGCAACATGACAGTGAAAACAGCACTGACCTGGATGCAAGAAGGAAACAGGAAGAGGAGACCAAAAACAACTAGGCAACGAACAACAGAAGAAGAAATGAAGACTGCTGGGCTGACCTTGGGAACAGCAGCAAGGAGAGCCCAAGACAGAGGGGTCTGGCGAGATCTTGTGCCACATGGCATGAAGACGATAAGTAAATGGCAGCCTGACACAAAGTGATTCATATAACTAATGTTTTTGCTATGCTATGACTCAAAATACCCTAATAACTGAAGAAACTTCAAGAAAGACAATTGCAAAGAAATACTATTAAAAGCATTTTATTCTTGTAGTATGATACACTCGCCTTTTATATCCTCCAGCACATTTTGTGGAACTGAACCTACAAGAAAACAACAGATTAGTTTCACTTGGCAGTATAAATCACACTATTTAACTGTTATTAGTTTTTAATTGGACGGAAAGCAAAAATAAGCACATGTCAACCATAATTCATAACAGTTTTACACATGTCAGCAGAATACTAGACAGACTGGTGCCTGTGCAACTGTTCAGCACTGTGGCTATTGCAAATATCCTTAGCACATTTTACAAGAAAGAGAACATCTTACAAAATGCATTAACGTATATGACTAGCACAAATGTGACTGAATATAATTTATGCATGTAGCATAGCAAAGAGAATTACTGGAAATTATCAGAATATTGTTACAGTATGTAGCAAAAAATCAAATAAAAAGTTGACTGAAGAAAACATTGATGGTTCTCAAGAAAAGCATAGCATATTGTAAACTCATTAATAAATAACATCAAATACTGTTGTGTTTTTGAAATACATTGTCAGTTGGTTGACGAGAAGCCAGTATTCTATAACTCTAGGAGAGTGAACCTTGGCACCTGGAGGAAGATGCAGTTACAAGGCTCTGAAGTTACCATATTAATATATAGGTCACCAGATATTGCACCCAAAGTAGAAGACTAACATGTAGATAAGACAACTCACTCATTAGGGAAGAAAGCGGTTTGTCTGTAGACTGGTCTGTCACCACGTTACATCCCTGCAGCAGCTGAGCTTCCAGATTCCTATAATAGTATTATGCACAGGTACAGGACACACATCTTTTTATGACAGAATGACACAACTTCTCATGTACTAAAGGCATCAAATCTATTATTCAACATGACAAAATGGGACATTCCAGCCAGATCTCTCTGGTTCCAGCTGTGACACCCCAGAACAGGATGCGAGACCAGGATATTGCACGTGACTGGACATGGTTACGGGCCAGCCAATTGCTCATGATCATGTGACTGAGGTCATGTGACTAGAGAATCCTTCTCCAGGGTGTCAGACCAATCCAAAAAGGTGCAGACTTCCAAACGTGACAACCAAAAGAAAAGGCTAAATTTATCCACACACAGCGTCCATAAAATAATAGCGTAATATTGAACAAGTCCGAACACCCAGAACTAACCAAACAGATAAAAAACTATATATATATATATCTACATTAAGGTATACAAATTTACTACAAACAAACATAAAAGGTGTTAAACATCTGTGACAGTTATGATGCTACCTACTTCTCAATTGCCTCTCCTGCTGTCGGCAATGCTTGCCATGCTTTCAGCAAAAGCACTCCTTCAAACACCTTTTTTAGCAGTCAAGGAGAACACTATTCGTTTCAAAACAAATATAACATCAAACAGGATAATATTCATATTTTCAGGTAGCCTTTATTTAGGTACAAACCACTGAAAATTGCTTAAATCCCGGCATATGCATGGGATAAATACTGATAAGTCCATAACAGGTACATGCAAATATTAAGCATAAATGAAAGGATACAGGTAAGACTTGGGTTTCTTTCTGACCCACGTCAATCACGAGTGCTGATGGAATCCCAAGTGTGAACAACGCCACCAAGTGGCTCGGTGCAAATAACAGGCTCGGAACCTACAGTCATAACATCACTTGTAAACATGAAACATATCGATCATCATTATAGCAAAGTGTGCCATATTTTCTAATCTCAGTGACAAACATGCTTGGCAAAAAGTATCATAATGACGAGAATTAATTTTAGTATTCACTATTATAAAGTGAATAAGGTGGATGTTTGAGTAATTAATTGGCATGTAATTTATATACTGCTTCACATTATCATACAAAAAAGTGTTACAGCATGTATATAGGTTTATCAAACAACATAAAATGTACATTGTATTCTTGCTCATAACATTGTCACATCCCTGTACATAGAAAGTGTAATTATTACAAAATAGTGATGTCTTTTAGACAAAATTTCCAGCTGTTCAACTAACCTGGTAATGTTCAAACAGCACTTTAGCGAGTGCATCTCGAAACACAGTTGGACAAAACACGGATTCCACAACAACTACCCTTCTCTCCTTTGGGTTTACCAGCAGATGTCTGAAACAAGTATAATTATATTAAAATCTATATCAACTGCAAACTTTAAAAATAAACATGGCTCACCAAGGCAGTATTTCTGCATTATCTGTTTCATATTTATTTCATTTTTTTCATATTTATTAAAAATAATTATATTCAATACTCCATGTACTGTGCATATTAAACTGGGCGAAATAATCGCTTAATGTTTGTACATATAAAATATCTACGAATAGTGATCTGATATCACACTAGTACAAATATTTCCACATCGGTAAGTTTTTATCATTCAAAATTTGGTGTTTTACAGGCGCTGTGCAAGTTTGACTTACATGGAAATGTCTTAATTACTATCTGAAACAAATACAACCACATGCAGCAGATAACAAGATGAATAGGTAACATATATTTATTTATTTTACACTATAAGTGGTAAACTGGCAGAGGTTTACCTAAAATAAAGTTTGTTGAAGAAGGATTTTAAGAGGTCATATAATTCTTTCTCATCTGTGCATCGGCAAAGGTTGACCTCCTGCAAAACAAAACAACTTTTATACACATAGATTCATTCATCTATATAAAACGATATATTATCTAGAAATCCAATCACAAAGATATTGAAAACTCACCAGTCTCAAAATTTATATTGTAGGTAGATTGTAGTTCATGAATGCAAAGCTATTGGGACATCAGTCATTTAACTTGTGGTTTGTAGGAACATGTTTCAGTGGTATGATACAAAGTGGAAATAAATCTGAATAATGCAAGGTGGCAATAATAGAGAGTGAGAATGATGCAAATTGAGAAAAATGCAAAGGCAATTGCAGCATATGAACATATGATGGCCAGCTGTAAGTGCCTACATTTGGAAATTAACATATACCTTTAATGTAACGGTTTAAATACCTGGCCCTTCTTTGGTCCCTTGACAGTGGAGGGTATGATGCACCTGGGACCTGTCTCTCCGGCAAAACCACATCTGAAACACAAACTTGTCTATGTTATGTGACCCTTAATGACATACTAGTGTGGTGGCTACAACTTGATTCAAAGAAAACAATTAGAAAGGTAGACTTTGACATATATTGTATGCGGCATTGGTTATTTTTAAACTACACCAGTGGGTGTTTCTGTGGTTGTTTCCTAGAATTTGGGCCCACATAATTTGTCATTATTATAAATATATTCTTGACCCATTTTTATATTCCAATGCATTCATTCTACATGAACACATGAGATAAGCGCACCAAAAACATTAACAAACCAGTGTGATATATTAAATGAGGCCCTGGGAATATCCTATCTGATTCCTGTGTAGATACAATTCAAACTACTATTGGAGCGATTCAATTTTATGCATCTACTTCAGTGTGAAAAACGCATCCACTTATGCTATGTATATGGAATCAATTCTATTAGTTTCTACTTGGGATTATTTCCATGTCTTTGCATGCCGTTTTCATACATGTAGCATCCTAGCTTTCTTCTTCCAATACATGCCTAGCCTCAACATGCTGGTATACAGGCGGTGCCGTGGCATGGCAGGCGAACAGGAAATTTTTTTTGTTTTTAGAGTGCAATATATAAAAACACAAATTATTGTGTAAATAAACAGAAATACGTGCAGAAGAACTTGTTAACGTCTAAAACATGGGGTAGTGCAAAGTCTGGATGTTGGTTTTAAACGCATCCAGGCTGTTTTGATTTACAATATATTGAGGGAGGGAATTCCCAAGTTGAATGGTATTGGGGAAAAAAGAATACAAGTGGTAGTTGCATCTGGAGTGAGGGATAAGGTAAGATAAGGAATGTTGTTTTCTAGTGACTATATTTACAGGAATAAGGTATTAGTTTGCTGGTATACCCACTAGGCCATTTGCTATCTTGTACATCATACATAGTTTTGCATCGGTTCTTCTGTCTGATAGGGATCTCCATCCTAATGTCTGGAGCATGTCTGTTATACTGGAGGTATTGTGGTGACGATATAAGACATATCGGGCTGCACGGCGTTGAATCATTTCTAGTTTGTTTATTTGTGTAAGGGTATAGGGATCCCAGACAGTACAGCTGGGTCTGACAAAGGTGAAGTAGGCCTGAGTTTTTATTTGAATTGACAGAACTTTTAGATTTCTGCAGAGGAAGCCTAGTGATCTATTTGCTTTTAGACAAATGTTATTTATGTGGGCATTCCACCGGAGATCTGAGGTTATGGTTACACCAAGATATTTTACCTGTGAAACAGTTTCTAGTGTTTGACCATGAAGCATGTATTGATTGTTAATGACAGTTTTGTTTCTTGTTACAGGTATGACACAGCATTTTTGAAGATTGAATTCCATGTCTGGAAATCAGGCAGCCACACAATTCAGAAGATTAATTGATATAAACTGGAGTGCAAAAATACACACCACTAAACACTGCTGTGACAGTAACACTTTTTGACAACATCTGCCCTTTTTGTACCTCAGAGTGAGGCTACATATGGATTGGTGTAAGTAACTTAAGTTGTGACATGCACTGTAGCCTAAACGTGTGTAAATGTCTTTTGGAGGTGCGGGCCTAAACTGCAAAAGTACCAATGTAATTAACGCAAATGCCATGGCATTGGTAATTTGGTATTGCCATATCATATACTATTATATTAATGTAGCCTATGCCTATGCCATGGGCATGGCTATGAGTATGACTATGTATGTTGTTTTAATGGTGAACAAGTGGTAAACCCGGATCGTAGATTTTAGTGTAATCTTCATTCCCTTCCTGTGAAACATAGACGATCTGAGGCCTCAACTAAATCACATCACAGCTTTGCCTAAGGATAACGAACTAGGAAAATGTTCATACTACCGTGTCAGTGTCTGCGAGTGTGACTATTACCAGTGAAAGAGTCCTGGGACCAATACTATTCACAATGCTTGTCAGCGATATCCCAGGACGCATGGACAATCTGACCTCTATGTTTGCAGATGACACCAAGCTCTATGCAGCATTGACAGACGACATCAACTCCTCAAACTCTCTACAAGAAGACCTGACAAAACTACAAGACTGGTCGGATACGATGCAAATGAAATTACATCCTGACAAATGTCACGTTCTACACCTCGGACATTCAAACCCACGAAAAAAATACCACCTGAGAATGGACAGTGAATGCAGTCACAAGCTTGATGCAGTGACCTCAGAAAAAGACCTCGGAGTCACCATCAACATACAACTCAAGTTTTCCGACCACATCGAAAATAGTGTCAAAAAGGCCAATCGAGTTCTGGGGTGTCTAGCCAGAACATTCCGGCATCTCAACAAGGAGACATTCCTACTACTATATAAGGCAATGGTCAGACCACACCTGGAATACGCATCCTGTGTCTGGTTCCCTCACCTAAAGAAAGATCAAGACCTCATCGAACAAGTCCAACGGCGTGCAACACGACTAGTGCCAGAAACAAAAGGACTACCCTACGGCAGCAGATTGAAAGAACTGAAACTCCCCACACTGCACTACAGAAGACAAAGAGCCGACATCATTCAAACTTTCAAAATTATCAAGGGACTCGACCAAATCGACCAGGACTGTAAATGCCAACTCTGTCCACAAAAACAGATGTACCTAAAAGCCACTGGAACCACAAGAGGTCACACAGAAAAACTAGTTACACAGACATCAGCAGGAACCAGACATTCTTTCCTTTCCACCCGTGTAGTAAGATCCTGGAATGCACTATCAGAAGACACAGTCCAAGCACAGACAGTCAATCAGCTAAAGTCCCGCCTCCAAAGAGACTGGAGAGACCATCCAGACCTCTACAACTTCACATACTAACACATACACACGCACGCATGCATGCACGCACGCACACAATCGAGCCTAGAGACTAGGCAAACCGGAAAAGACAAGATAAAGAGAAAAAATAGCAATAACGCCAACAGCAACAACAATAGCAGCAAAATCAATAGACAATGGAATACCACTACAGAAAACTAACCTTGAGACGGTCTCAGTGCTCAACTTGGGCAATTATTGACCGTTCTTAAGGTAAGAACTTAAGGTAAGAAACATGACCTGCATTATCGCCCACATTGGGAAAGCTTTTGGGAAGAAATGTCCGATAATTTCGACATGTACTTACTTTGTGTATGCAGCACCGATGTCGAATATCACGGCCGTCTTCTCACCGCCGTAATTAATCCCCTCTAAAAGGGGCATTTTGCTTCAAAAAGACCGTGACGATGACACTGACAACTTCTTCCATAACACAACAGCCCTCTGTCGGATAGTTTAGAATCATCGGGCGCCGATGTTGTTAGGGACCGGATTCTTCTTACATGCTTCTTATTGATGGTATTTTATGAAAAAATCTTCGTTTTGTCCACTCTTATTTCAATGTTTTGCTCTCAATTAATCACTCTAATTACATTACTGTGTTAGTAAAAACCCTGCCTTTCCAGCTTAGCCTAAGCCTAGGCTAAGGCGAAGCCTAACTATGGCTTAGCCTTAGCCTTAGGCTTAGCCTAGGCTAAGCCTGGTTTAGCGCCGCCTTAAGCCTTAGCCAGGGGCTAGGCTTAGCAAGTTGCAGAAGGTAGGCCTACCTAGCGGAGGTATTCGGTTTTAGTTTTACTTGGATTAGAAATCGTTCATACGTTTTCTTTGACATTTTTCACAACTAGGGCCTACAATCACTAGATGGACACAGGCAATCAGAAGTGTCTTTGACTTTGAGTGTGTAGAGCCTATCATTAGTATCAATACAAAAAAGGGAGCCTGATAAGAGCATAATAGTTATGACGTGCTGTCTTGTATTATAAGTTATAGTTACACTGCACTGGTATTGCCTAGACAAGGTACTCGTAGCGCTTACCAGGGTACTCGATGACTATGTCTATGATCAGAAAAAAGATTCTGGGAGCAGCTAAAGATGCGCCCGTATGGGGTTTTCCATTTACCTGTATACATTTTCACTTCCCATTTTAGAAAGTACACTACTTGTAGTTTCTTCTGAAAGAAATGGGCAGGTTGAACGAGATTGTTCAAATTTCGAAACAGCATAAGGACTAGGTGGACTCAAACCCTGATCGACAGCCCGGCGCGACTACCCGCAGAGCCGCAGGGCTTACAGCCCACGCCCTGCCCCCCTCTCTATCACTCATACCTATTAAAATACATGTCTAAACATGGACATTCGGTGTTATTGTTTATTATTTATATGTGTACCTTTATTCTACCTGTACATTTTGGATCAACACAGATTTGCAACGAGTGAAAACATTGATGTGTCCATAATAGATGGGTTTCTTTCTCAAAACGATCGTAGGGCCTACTTTTAGGGGGACTGAGTGGGTGTGCACAGACCAACGTTACAAGGGGGTGGGAGGGGGTCAATATTTAGCGTGACGTACTATATGAATGACCCCTGTCCCACTGAACGTGGTGTTCAAAGCTTTGTAATCTGCTCACTTCTTTAGCAGCAGCTTTCACCGATACAAGCATGCATGCACGCACCCACATGCATACATAATACTGACGGCATACAAATAAACTATCAAAAATAACAAATAATTGCCTGTATGCTGGTAACATGCTTTATATTATTTATTTATTTGCATTAACCACTGTAAAGCACCCCAGAAAAATTATTTGGATGGGGCACTATATAAGAAATAAATTATTATATAATGAAATGTTAATATTTTGCTTTAATGGAACAAACACTACTTTGCATATCATTACAACTGTACATTAAAAAATCAAATTTACTTATCCTTTTAGAGGAAATATAAACTGTACATAGTTGCCACTGACAATTCATTAATGGTCATTATTTTCATGTCTTGGTGTAAGCTGAAAAACGTTCTTTCAATATTCATACACAGCGTAAACCATGCTACTAGATATCAAAGAAACAAGTGCACAAAGGTCAACAATAACGCCAGTTTTATTTCTCACAAACCAACAGTGGTGTATGTAATCTTTTTTCAAATAGCAAATAGTCTACATTAATTATGGCAAGCATCAGCCTAGGGCATCTCATAAAACATACACACACTCCTAGCAAAACCATGTGAACGGCAACACTGGTGATTAAAACACTAGTCGTTTTCAAAGACATGCTTTTGAGCATATGTTTGGCCCACCATTTTTTTTATTTACAACCACATACACAGCCTGTATGAGTCAATTTGTTTAACGATATACAATACTTCCTAATAACTTGCATATCATAATTCATTAATGTTACCTAACCAAATCTTCCACTGCCAGTCAAAGAAATATAATTCACTCTGCACATTTAGAATATCTAAAATGATACGTCTCCATTCAGTACCTGAATGCACTAGTTACTGCATGTATCTGCAAACTACTCACATCTGAATGCTGATCATGGCTGTCGACTACACCAAGTTCAAACATATTTCCTTATCAACGATGCCACAATGTTCAGCATATGATACATGGATTTTAGGTTAGAGCAGTGAATAATAAAACTGAAAACTAACACCACACATTCCATGTCAATTTTTGCTACGCTACCAGTAAAAACACTTACCAGGTTTTACTGTCAAAAATGCAGGTGGTTTAATGTAAAATCTAGTGCCTGAAATTTGGTTGTACTATGCAGCACATCAAAACAGACAAATGTGTTTATCACGTGTATCTCGGACATATGTGCTGATAAAGGACGTCAGCAATGGAGAAAATAATGTGAACAAAGAAGCCCATATATGACTTCAAAGATGTCTTCAACAAGACTGGTCACGCAGTACCCATGGATCACAGCGACTTCAGGATGTGGGAGAATGGAGCAAGTAATGCAAAATTCACTGCGAAACCGCTGCTTAGCACAGTGCAAGAGGTCTGCTTTGAAAGAAGCTCCACCAAGATGTGGGAAACCTTCACGGATGAAGCTACGCACACATCTGGAGAGTTCTTGAAGAAGAAAGTAGCAGCAGCTCTTGTGAAAGGTGACCAGCCTTTACTCTGCAGAGCTGAACCAAGGGCTGTGACAACGCAGGAGAAGGCGGCCATAGTGGCTCAACTGTACCCACTGATACCGGCAAATTGTATGTGATTTTGGAAAAATCTTCCAGTGAATGATACATCACATGACTTGATCACAAACATCGATTGACAATAACTGTCTAGTTATGTGAATGCGGTCAATGATGCTGTGTGCTGGCACAAAATACACAAGTTTTGAATAAATATTCCCTTTACGACTTGATTCTGTGTTAACGTGAATGAGTAGAACAATGGCAAAAGGAAGCAAGTTGTATTTTCTCACCCAAGGTCAAATATGTTCATAGCAAATTAGACACCCCAATATGTTAATACTTACATGATATGATTAATTCTGGTTATATTTGCCAACATAGAGTGGAGAGCCAACATAGAGTGGAGAACCAACATAGAGTGGGGAGCCAACATAGAGTGGGGAGCCAACATAGAGTGGGGAGCCAACATAGAGTGGAGAGCCAACATAGAGTGGGGAGCCAACATAGAGTGGGGAGCCAACATAGAGTGGAGAGCCAACATAGAGTGGGGAGCCAACATAGAGTGGAGAGCCAACATAGAGTGGGGAGCCAACATAGAGTGGAGAGCCAACATAGAGTGGGGAGCCAACATAGAGTGGAGAGCCAACATAGAGTGGGGAGCCAACATAGAGTGGAGAGCCAACATGGAGTGGGGAGCCAACATGGAGTGGGGAGCCAACATGGAGTGGAGAGCCAACAGAGTGGAGAGCCAACATACAGTGGAGAGCCAACATACAATGGAGAGCCAACATAGAGTGGAGAGCTGATGGGCAATCACAAAACCTATGTTTTCTCAGATTGTTAGTCATGTCACTTACTTCCTTTTGCCATGGCAGGGCAGTACAGATGACACAACTCCTGGTCATACCACTAGAGATGACACAACTCCTAGTCACACCACTAGAGATGACACCGCTCATGGTCACACCACTAGAGATGACAACTCCTGGTCACACCACTAGTGATGACACAACCCCTGGTCACTCACTACAGATGACACCGCTCACGGTCACACCACTAGAGATGTCATGACTCCTGGTCACACCACCACAGATGACACGACTCCCGGATGACACAACTCCTGGTCACACCATTACAGATGATACCATCCTGGCCACACCACTAAAGATGACACAACTCCCGGTCACACCACTCCATATGACAAGACTCACGGTCACACCTCTACAGATGACACCACACCCGGTCACACAACTAGAGATGACACGACTCCTAGTCACACCACTAGAGATGACACGACTCCTAGTCACACCACTAGAGATGACACGACTCCTAGTCACACCACTAGAGACGACACAACTCCTAGTCACACCACTACAGATGACAATACCTTCCAGGTCACTCCACTACAGATGACATGACTCCTGGTCACATCACTACAGTTGATACCATCCTGGTCAAACCAATACACAACTCCCGGTCACACCGCTAAAGATGACACCATCATGCCACTACAGATGACATGACTCCTGGTGACACCACAACAGATGACATGACTCCTGGTCACAACAGATGACACCATCATGCCACTACAGATGACGCGACTCCCGGTCACACTACAACAGATTACATGACTCCCGGTCACACCACAACAGATGGCATGACTCCCGGTCACTTCACTACAGATGACATGAAATGCAAGAATAGGTCCTAAGAGTCAATACCATATGAGTGATGAAATGTTGGCTAAATAAGCTTTCATGCCTGACCTCAAGATTTATTATTTTGATTTGTTATTTTTTGCACCAGTTCTGCAGGCTCACCCATTAACACAGGGTGAAAGTATAACAACTTTGTAAGTCATGGTAAAAAAAATTAGTATGAAATACCTGCACATCTGTTAAAAGGGCACATAATTTTATATACATTAGTAATGACCTACATAAAAACCCACGACAGAAATAGCCACGATCTGATGGACCTATTGTTAAAACTTACATAAAACTAGTCACTAAAGATGAACATTCATGAGTCACGAGATAAAAATGTAATGTATGAACGGTGTTACAGGTAGCGTTACTTCAAATATCATCAAGGTCAGAGAAAACAGCATTGAGACACTTGTTGTCATCTCACCAAATCACCTGCCATTAACTGCCAATACTCTTTCCAAGTCTTGTAGTCTACTTTTCAACACAAATTTAGGTGTTGTGAACACAACTTTTTGTTACGTACAACTGCTGTTAATTTGTTAATTATAACTGTTGTTTGGGCAGAAGGTCTGTTCCTCGTTTGTTACGGTAGCTTTGCAAAATATTATTTAAAAACAAGATGAACACAAAAATCAAACTAAGGAGGTATTGTTACAGGAAAATTAGTTTCAAGCATTTGACTAGTTGGCAGGCCTTTAAACAAGTTAATGCGATGTCCCAGGGAATGTTGATCCTTCCATAAAAGAAAGTGCAGTTAATGCATCTGAACAGGAATGAACAAGCACTTCTATATTGGAAAACATGGCTGTGTTTGGTTGTGTTCAATGACATTCACATATATTCCATTCCAGCACTCAAACTGCTATATTAACTGACTAGTATGTTGTGGTTGCCAGAATATAGCAGCATTACATTTCAGCACTCAAACTGCTATATTAACTGACTAGTATGTTGTGGCTGCCAGAATATAGCAGCATTACATTTCAGCACTCAAACTGCTATATTAACTGACTAGTATGTTGTGGCTGCCAGAATATAGCAGCATTACATTTCAGCACTCAAACTGCTATATTAACTGACTAGTATGTTGTGGCTGCCAGAATATAGCAGCATTACATTTCAGCACTCAAACTGCTATATTAACTGACTAGTATGTTGTGGTTGCCAGAATATAGCAGCATTACATTTCAGCACTCAAACTGCTATATTAACTGACTAGTATGTTGTGGTTGCCAGAATATAGCAGCATTACATGTCAGCACTCAAACTGCTATATTAACTGACTAGTATGTTGTGGCTGCCAGAATATAGCAGCATTACATTTCAGCACTCAAACTGCTATATTAACTGACTAGTATGTTGTGGTTGCCAGAATATAGCAGCATTACATGTCAGCACTCAAACTGCTATATTAACTGACTAGTATGTTGTGGCTGCCAGAATATAGCAGCATTACATTTCAGCACTCAAACTGCTATATTAACTGACTAGTATGTTGTGGTTGCCAGAATATAGCAGCATTACATTTCAGCACTCAAACTGCTATATTAACTGACTAGTATGTTGTGGTTGCCAGAATATAGCAGCATTACATGTCAGCACTCAAACTGCTATATTAACTGACTAGTATGTTGTGGTTGCCAGAATATAGCAGCATTACATGTCAGCACTCAAACTGCTATATTAACTGACTAGTATGTTGTGGTTGCCAGAATATAGCAGCATTACATGTCAGCACTCAAACTGCTATATTAACTGACTAGTATGTTGTGGTTGCCAGAATATAGCAGCATTACATGTCAGCACTCAAACTGCTATATTAACTGACTAGTATGTTGTGGTTGCCAGAATATAGCAGCATTACATTTCAGCACTCAAACTGCTATATTAACCGACTAGTATGTTGTGGTTGCCAGAATATAGCAGCATTACATGTCAGCACTCAAACTGCTATATTAACTGACTAGTATGTTGTGGCTGCCAGAATATAGCAGCATTACATTTGAACGTCTCATTTGCAAACTTGTTCACTTGCACCACAGGGTCACTCATTTTAACAATTTGTGACTTGACTTGACTCAATTTGAGCCTTTTGTGACGTGAATATGTATGTTTTGTACTTACTGCATTATGACATACCACCAAGTCTGCCTATTTGAACATCACTCATGTTTACACTGACAAGGGAATAAAGGAAATCAATAACTTTGCATTGCCTTTGAAAGACATTAAAGTGTTGAATTTTGGTTACTGTTTTTTTGTACAAACATATCTGTCTCGTACTTGGTAACCACATTTTACACAGCAACACAAGTATAAGAGATGTCTTAACCTTGGTTGGGTCAGACATTACAACTTGCTCAGAAAGTACTCTGCACATCACTTTCTGGGAAATGAGATTGGCTGTCCCGAGGATAGCCTAGTCTACATAAACCACGACTTAGAATGATAAAAAGTAGGCGCCAGTCATGCTGATTTACAGTATTTTATCAGCTGAGCAAGGCATGGCGAGCTTACAAAAACATTTCCCAACACACAGTTAGGCCGACTAACTGTGGTCTACTAAACAGTCTCGTCGTTTAGACTGTCAAGACTGGTCCAATGCCGCCACCTGATGCCACAGTCCTACTGCCACTTGCGATATAAGACACATCTCCGGGTGAATCACACCTTGGATGGTTCCGACTTGGTTAATAATGGCTAGAGTCAACAGCAGGTAGTGCTACGATGGTGCAATGGAGTAGCATTTGCTCTGTACAACGTACGACTTTCCACATCGCTTGCCTTCGGGTAACCGGGAAATGAGTGCCTGGAAATCAAATCAAATACACTTTATTGTCTGTCTTAAAACAATACATTGTAGAACAGAAAATTATCTAGACTCATCGATTAATTAATTAATTAGCCCTGTCAATTATAAAAATAACACACACACTGACAAACATACAACATTATTGGATACACATGTAAAGTTTACACACATGTAAAGTTTACATACATGTAAAGTTTACACACATGTTGTGAAGTAAAATGTATATAAATAACACATAAGAATATGTTAAAAAGAAAACTAGCTATACAACTTAAACAGAGACTTGGCTAAATCTAAATGTTTACTGAGCATACAATAGGGACTAAAAGTTATCAAGTTCAAGCTAATCCCAGAACATTTATATTAAAGTAGTGCAAAATCCACTTGAGTACATAAAGAGAGGAACAATGTATTGATTCAATAATGAAAATAATTAGATTGCAATGTGCCAGAGGTGCAGACAATTTGAAGCTGTGACATTAAGATGGTTTTGGTAAAATCAAATTAAGTAGATCTACTGCTAAATGAATGGGGATGAACTAACTACATTTTTGAGAAGCTCACAAATACATTTGTATCTGGGATGTATCTAAATTCTTGCCTATTTGCATCAAAAGAAAGATCTAACTTTGAACTAGATGAAAATTACATGTGTCAGTGCACTGTGGCATCTTCACAGAAAATAATACAAATGTCTGTTGTCAATAAAGCATTTGAATATCACGTCAAATCTCATTTGTAACACAAGCGGTTTACAAACACGTCATGTGACTTACAGATGGCTTCTTTGTAACTTTATTGAAAACCAATGTCGCAAGTATGTTGAGCATTGTACTTTTGCAGTTACAACAATCTTTTTCTGCAGCATTCCAAATTGAATTGTATTCAATTTAATTTCAGAATACCTGGCAACTTACCTTTGGATGACTACTTTCTGTTGACATAAAGGCCACACACATACTGTCTGTCGTATGTGCCCATAGCACTTCCACTGCAACACAAGTTTCATACACTCAATTAGTTTGGACAGACTGAACATGTTTAGACACAAAGCAAAAACCCCAGATAAGTGGATAAGGAAGCACAATTTTAATACTTTCGGATGTTTCTTTCTAATCTATATAGTTTCTTCCTTAAAAGAGAACAGAATATTTCATCAATTTATACAAATTACAGCAGAGCTATCACACCTCAACACTTGGCATGAGACTCATAAATTGACCTCCCACCTCACGTGGCTACCTGTATATCTTACACATGTTGGCAATCATAAACAATATTAATACAAACAGTCTAACTTCCATGATATATTTATTTATATGCACGTGGTGAAAGTGTTCAGTCCCCATGGAGCCCGCAAGGTTATTCTTATCATCGTCAGTGTCATCATCTTCGGCTGCGGACATTTGACCAACTAGAAGTATCGCCACCTGGTGTCCTGCTAGGGAACTCACCCTCCATCTCTCCACACGTGTCTGTCGTCTGCACCTTCACGGCCAGGGCTCCACCCAGCTTCTGCTCGACACTCTGAATGTACGGCGACCCTACAACCACCGCCATCTCGTGTCATCCCCCATCACGACAACACCAATACAAGCTTGATGAATGCAATATGTGACCTATTGTATTTATTTGTATTTAATTGAGTGGTTGATAGAATATTGCAGACATTTAAGTTCCATGTGTTTGATAGAACAATTTAGTTAAGCCAGTTTACAATGCGTCATTGTCAGGTTTTACCCACAATGCAGTATTACTTTTTTACCAGTCATCATGCAGTATGATGCTTGTATACACGGCAGTGCACAGGAATTACCCACACAACAAAACAGCTTTCAACTTACGGAGGAACTTTGACTCAAAGGTATCTGATAACGCTGTCGTTGGATTGTCGTCATTCTTCAAACAGGTTGCACACTCCCTGGCTAGCAGCGTCTTTGTTAGATGCTCCCCACAACCTGCACAGGAAAACAACTGATTAAGTAATGACTTAACTCAGTGCTCTTGTATATATCTGAAATATGTATAAAGGTAAGTTCTTATATAGCGCAGTATCCAGTCCAACTGCTCAGAGCGCCTTACACTTTACTCCCTGGCAGACCTGTTCAGTCGTACACCATCTCGACTTTTCTGGAATGTGTTTGCACATACAATATATTCCAGGTATGTGGACGGTAACACTAACAGTGTGAGTACTGTATTTCCTTATCAAACAATAAGCTTCAACAGAGCACAGGCTTTGAAATATTGCCTTACTCTTATCAGGTATTGATCATCATATCGCTTGAAAAGCTGTATAAGAATTTCAAGATTAGATAATTATTAAGTTCTAAAGTAAAGTTCAGTTCTTATATATAACACAGTTTCCAGTCCTCAGGACTGTTCAAAATGCTTTATAATTTAATCCCTGGCAGACCTGTTCAATCGAACACCATCTTGACTTCTCTGGGAAGCATCCAGCCAGGCCACGATTAATACGTGAAGGGATTTTTTTTATCTGTATAGAAGATAAACAAGATCCCATTGCAGTACTATTTGTATCGGACTAACCTGAAGTACTGATGCCTACACCAAGTTGTTCTTGGACGTTGTTCTCTGCCCAACATCCGCAGCCATAGAGAGCAGCCTTAAACAAACACAGTACTTGCAAATTAAACATGTTCAGAAAATGATTCAAGCAGTTTGTCAACGCGTTTATTTTTATTTAAGAAAGTTGTACTTTCAGAGGTTGCGAGGTGTGCCAAAGCAGGAACATTTTTTATTTTGAACTTTTAAACACGGTTTTACATGATACGGTGGCCATCTTGGAACGTAAATGATGATACATTCGTTGTCCAGTTGTACATTACATGTACAGAATGTTAAAAATTTACAGAATGTTAAAAAGTTTGGATGGAGACAAGGAGAACATCAAACAAGAGATAGTTATTACAGTTGTCAGGGTGGTTATTGATGGCACAGCGCCCATTTTACCCACTGGCGGCAGAAAATTGGGGTCCACGACTGACTGTGCTTTACCCAAAACCTGCGTTATAATGACTGTTGTAAGATTTGTGTTTAGGTCAGCCTAGGATTTTCAGATTGGCAGAGGTATTTCATACGACAGGTCAGTCTTGTTCTGCTGTGGCTCCTACAATAGCAATCTGTTTTAGTTTAGTAGGAGTCTCCCTTCCCACGGCAATTGCTTTTTCATTTCTTTTTTGCTAAATATATACTTTGTTAATTATATATTTTATTAATTTGTATATTTTACATTTCAAAATGAGAATGTATAATTTGTACCATTTTGCGATGATGTTGGGAAAAGTAAAAGTATTCTTATAAAAAGTATCCTTACCTGGCCAAGTCTGCCGGGCTGCTTGAGTACAATGCCACCACTGGACACAGCACTGACCACTCCACCGCTGTGGTCAACACATATCACTCCCACGGTGTCTTGTAGCAACGAGTCATCAGAGCCGTTAGTCTGCTGTCACAAATAGACCAATACAAAGGGTCGGTCAAGACATTACCTATTCGTACAGAGCTACTACTTTTAAGATCCCCCTTCCTACACAGAATCAGTTTAACATGTGGCAGTCTATTCATAGGTTTTTGTTTATTATTTAACATAATGTTCTTAAGACTGTAATAACTATGTTGAATATATATCGCTTACCAAATTGTGTTCAGTAAGCCTGGAACAACATTCACAATTTGTAACATATACATGTTCAAATGGTAAACAAAACATCCAGTTTCAAAACAAGCTGTATTGGCAGTACTGCCAAAGTGGGCTGAGTTAACCTCAACACCCTTTGAAGTTCAACTATTTGCCCACATTCAACACAGCAGACTTCCTGTTGCAAATTACGCTGACTAATTCTGGGTTGAAGAACAGACTGTTTCCCTTTATAATTTTGATCATGTTCAAGATTGAAAGTCATATGTAGGCATGTGACAGTATTAAGACAAGGTTCATACATAGAACGTATAATAACAACCATCGTAATAATATCTACAAACTTTTTTACAATCACTATGGTTACGCAATTCACATGCGACCAACATTTTTATTACAAGAATGCAGGTCTTCCCCCCCCCACCCACAAGAGTACTGCCTTGTAAAATGCAGTCAAACATCTCTTAACATACCACTAAACTGATGTCTTCTGTTTTCCTGGCCTTGTGATTGTGATTGTTCAGGAATCCTTCCTCTAACATGTCCAGTTTCCTCTTATGCTTGATGAATGCCTTTCTTGAGGAATCTGTTGGACAAAATACAGTGGTAAATATTTAAAATCGTGAAATCAAACAAATACAGGAAATTGTGGTGACACAATGTCGAGGTCAGCAGAGCCAAGTCTCACTGGACAGTGTCGCCACCATGTGGATAATTATGAAGAATCTGACCTCGCCACTAGGTTAGAAACTTCTGTGTGCTCATCGTTTGGGGCTGCTTTCCTGGCTATTTGCCATTTCATGATACTATCATGATAACATGGCAATAACTACAACACCACCCCAATAGTACTGTATTTAGTAATACGGGTATCAAAATACTATAGCAATGCTATTTGTTGTAATAAAATATTTGTATTGTTGTTGATGTGAGATGCCGCGATATCTCACATCAACAAGAGTGTCGTTTGCTGTGTTTAAATCTAACTTTAAGACTTACCCGTTTTCCAGAACATTTTATACGGCGCCATGAGCAACGACTGTTGGAATGGCGCATTATAAATGTCACTATTTGATCTGCTATTTCCAATAGTCACCCCTAATTCTAGTTGGAGGGCCACGATCGCCTGCACCTGCCGTAGACAGGACAACTAATGATGATGATGGAATTGAGTGGCAATGCTGGCTACCTTTAGTGTTGTTCTATTCCATTACTTTTGTTGATGACTGGTTGAGTCTTGCTTTCTATCAACGAATCGACTACAATCGACCGAGTAAAATTTGTACAATTACCATATGAGCAAAACCGGTTTTGATTTCATGAAAAAGACAACACTGACATCACTAAAAACTGCTATGCTTATGGCATGTTTGGAAACCTCATATTATTGGTAGACGCAATACATTAAATAAATATGTATATTTATGTCAATTGCGAATGCAGGGTCACACTCATACTCCCATCTCGTCATAGCTTTATCTACAGACTTATCCACCCGTCATTTGGATGGGCTGAGTTCGTTATGGACGGGTGGAAATTTGAGCAAAAAACGTTATACATTATGGAGTCTCACTGCTTTTTATTTCTCACATGTGTGTAGGCATGTATTAGTGTGCGTGTGTGCGTGCATGCGTGTATGTATGAATGCATGCATGTATATGCACGTTTGAACTGAACTTATGTGTGTACATGTATCTAACAGAAAATTTTTTGCCTGGTAAAAATGTGGTCCTTCATAAAGGTGTGCACCTAGTGATCATTTATGACAGTCCAAGTGCCCCCCAAGACAGGGTACCTGTGAGCAGGGCTTGGTTCCTCACGGTCGGGATGTTGTTACGCACTGCCCAATCTCTTGCTCCTTCTCCTACCAGAGTGCTGTAAACAGACAACCTTCTGTCTCCTCAACATACTCATGATGACACTTCAAAGATACAATGTTTATAAAATCACACAATATATTATTTATAAATTTATAACAAAACTACCAGATTTGGGATCTTTGATGTGTTTTAACCCTCTAGATCCCACGTTTTAATGAAATGCACTCCGATTCTCCACACCGCCCATCTGTGCATCGGTATATAAAGTAGTTTTGTTATGTTTAATCAACATTGTCCTTTGAATATTTTAGGTGGTGCCCTCTCTCGTATGTGAATTGTTGTCTCTCAATATCACAAACTGCTGCATTGTATTTCTCAGTTAGAACCTCCCTATTTGTGGAGCAGTAGGCTGTAGTAGCATGACCAGTCCACGAAAAATGGTGCACACCTACCCAGACTGTGTCTAGGTTTGTAATAGTACAGATTTTTAAAGAAAACTGAACATTTAGATATTGATGGGTACCCAGAAGTATGTCGCACAGGCAGTCCTGAATAGAATTCAAACATGTTAACTAATAATATGATTACATGCCAAATATTGGTAAAATGTAAAGTTTACATTTACTAGGTTATTTAACTTTTAAGCGATCCTACTATCATGCAGATTAGTTAATAAACATTTTAATCAACTGATCTGGAGCACATAGAATTTTGAAAAGGCACACAGTTCTATGCATGTCTTTTTTCAGATCAATCTCTGAACACTTGTAAACCTGTATTCCCTAAGTAAGCAGTGTAAAAATAATATTTGCCTTGAACCATCAAATTGAATAGATCAAATTTAATGTCAATGCCAAAGAACAGTACTTGGATGCAAATCTCATGTGCACCCTGTTTGTTGATGTTGTTGGTTAATTTTACACTGCTATTTGTGTAAAGTAATCTACCTTGGTGGTATTCTGCCTAGAGACAGGGTTCCCTGTTTCTGCGTTTCCAGCAGATTCACTGCTACCAGCACAGGGTTCTTCACTCCTGAATGAAACAGAACACATGCTACAAGAACCAGTCACTATAATATAGAGTACGATAGACAGATACGAGCATATGACATATCCAGTTAGTCTTGATAAAAGTGTGGTTTCCAATGAGTAAGCAAAGCACATGACACTGCATCCCAATGACACCTGATGATTTAAACATACATAAACATCCCTGGCATGTATCCATGGTAACCTAGCCAGACAACCCAAATGAAGTACCAATGTGCAATGATATAACTGCTGTCAACAAGCTTAGTCAACCTTGGCATTGGGAACTGAACAAAACCACCTTACACTAAAGTAATAAAGTTGTAAGTTGGATAGAGCCCACTGCTCCCTATGATAAATATGTATGTATAATGTATTATAATTTTAACAAATATAGATTTAACAGCCATAAAACAACATGCTTATTCCTTCATTTATTTTGTCAAACTGATGCACAAAATCACCACGAACCTAGTTTTTTTGGCATTTAACGTTTTTATATATAACTGAATGCCGCACAAGATGGTGCTAAATGTACTAATAAATTGTTAAGTAAAATGTGCGAAACATGTAACAATGTGTCAGGGTGTTTGCAAAGAATGAAATGCATATCTACAAACTCTTTGTCAGTTGATATTTCAAACCGTGCTCATTCAAAAACTTCCAATATAAAGCCGTATGAACAATACCCCTGATGCACAGCAGTTACACTAAAGAATCCAGTGACACGAGATACATAAGTATCCAGAAAACGACACCAACCCACGCATTGTCAATGCTAAAAGATGCTTTCAGGTGCTTGTGGAAGTGGGTGTCTGGATGCTTTTAGGTGCTCAAGTTCTAAGGGATAAAGTACTTTCACCAATGTACAAATTGGGGGATTTTTTGCCGTTTTCGAATATAGAGGTGTAGTCAGTTCCCATGTGTACAGTTTAAAAAAACGAGATGAGAGCTACAAAATAATTGATGACATGTGTGTACCCGAGAGTGCTCCAACTGCCCCATACTGCATTGACTGGCCATCCATGATGCTGGCGTCACACTCCACGGTCCCCTGCATCGTCAAGTTGGACCCGGTCCCCGCATTGGTCCATGGCGAGTCCTGGTGGAGAACTTGAAATATTAGTCTGCTGCAAAAAGTTTACAATTAATGCAATGCATGTCCTAAGTTTACTTTTTCTAATTAATAAGTCTGCTTGGTTGTCTTGAACATTCGTAAAACTTAAGAACTCATAATAGATTTTAGGAAGAATCCTACTCCTCCCAAGCGACTATCCATCAACGGAGAGTGTGTGGGGAGAGTAGAGGAGTACAAGTATCTTGACACCGTCATTGATGCAAGCTCACATTTGGTCATAATTCAGCTGTAATTACTAGAAAGTGCCAGCAAAAGCTGTATTTCTTATGCAAGCTCAGGTCACTCAGTGTCAGCAGACATGTTCTTCAAACCTTCTGTAGATGTTACATTGAAAGCTCTATTACATTTGGGTTCCTTGTGTGGTACGGTGGCCTGAGTATTGTGCATCGCAACACTCTGGCACGAACCATCAGGGTTAGTGGCAAGGTGGTGGGAGAAAAGCAGACCAGTCTAGAGGATCTGTACAGGCAACGGGCAGAGAGAAAGGGAAGGAAGGTCTCCTCAGATCCTGAACATCCCTTGTTTCCATGCTATAAACTGCTTCCTTCTGGCCGCCGCTTTCAACTCTCTCACTGTAAACTGAATCGCACTCGGAACTCATTTGTTCTCTCGTCAATTAGACTAATGAATGAGTAACTGACCTTCGTTCCCTCCATCTCTGCCAGTCTTCCCTGCCAGTCTGACAGAGTGAGCCTGAGATGATTTGTGTGATGATTTAACTTTTGTAACTGATTTTATAATAACAGTGGCTAAATTTGACTGTGCACATTATCATGTACTACTATGTGTCGCAATTGTTTGCTTTTATGCCTTAACTTAAAAAAAATAATGGTTGAGCTTTTCTACAGCATAAAAGGTGTAAGTATTTGCCTCGAGAAATATTGTTGCAGCCTTTGCAGCTTCCAGGGCTGGCTTCTTCTGTCGTAGCAACTGTATAGCCTGAAATAATATATCAGACAAAGTAGTTATATATGAATACATATATTCACTAATCACCACACTGCTAGCACTTAAAGGACAAAACATTATTTCATACCCTATGTGGAACATTTATTCTATATGCACACACCATCATAATTCACGACTGCAAATGAAAGTACAGTAAACCTTGTCTAAGTCGGATTCCACCGGACCGAGAGATCTAATCCGAGTCATGCGAAAATCCAACTTAACTGAAGAGATATATCCCAGCATTAGCACCAAAAGCAGTCCTCTAAAAGTCCTTAGGTACCTGTCAACGATGCCAGAACATACCTAGATTTTGTGGCAATTCTACAGATGTTGATGTCCACAAGCGACAAACATAACAGTACGCAGTATTAGAATAGTTATGTGCTTCCTTTGGCATGAATCTCTAACGTCACAGCTGATTGTAAAAGTCGGTCATCTTGCTCTGCAACAGTCTTTGTTGCGACTGCCTCCTGAGAATGTCCACTCGCTTGTCAGTCAACTCTTCGATTTCACTATTGCCAAGCGTTAAACCATAGCGTTGTAACATCCGTTAGGCAGTATGTGTGTCACTGAGTTTCGGTATCTTATCTTCTATCTTCGGGGTGTCGTACGATTTCGATATTCTGCTCGTCACTTAGAGTGGATGAAGTTTGTGCTGTTTCGTCAACACCAACCAGTCAACCATCGTTCATCTGGTACTTGTACTCCAAGCAACCACGTGATCATGTTGAATATTACGATCTGACTTAGGTGAGGAAAAACACATTTTTTTATGAAATGGACATACTCAGTTCGTCCGAGTTACGTGAAGATCCGACTTACATAATCCGGTTTAAACGAAGATTTTCATGGGAACTACCAGGGTACATTACAAATCAACCATTCCTTGAAATTCTGTCTGAGTTGAGCAAAGATCTGACTTACGCGAATCCAACTTAGGTGAGGTTTACTGTACAAGTAAAATATTAACGTTACTAAAAACTAAATTTTGTGATTTTGTCACACATGATGACGAAATAAGTGACATGACACTTTAATTCTTATACCCAGTTATTTGGCAGAAAGGCATGATCTTTATCCACTCTTCAAATTCAACACATTAAAGTTGATAACATGTTGAGACAAATAGAATTCACAAAATGTTAGACTGGTAAATTTGTATTTACTACCCTGCTCATGCTGTGTATATAATTTAAACAAAGTTCTGTTGAACTAAGTGGAGTTCTAGCATTACTCCACTTAGTTCAACAGAAAACCGTGTCAGCAGTCCACTGTAACAAAAACTAC
The DNA here is from genome assembly GCA_963995525.1 of Escarpia spicata. Lineage (NCBI taxonomy): Eukaryota > Metazoa > Annelida > Polychaeta > Sabellida > Siboglinidae > Escarpia > Escarpia spicata. The sequence continues at coordinate 63,568,337 of OZ023211.1, forward strand.
AGCTACAGGCATCAGAGGGTTTAGTCATCTTTATTTATAAGTATACTATTATCTCTAAAAATAACATTTGTATGATTCACTCTTTCAGTCAGTGTTCTGCTTACCTGCAGACATGCCTGTTTGCAAATCTGTTCATACAACTCGCTGTTTGCAGGTGAATGATATCCTGCACCTGTAAAATGAAGAAATGTGTTAATGGGATGTATTGGGTTTAGAAGAGAGAGCAGTAAGACAACTCTGTAGTTTTTCACAACTGACGTCTGCCAGATTAAATTCACATTAAAAATAAAACGTTTTCTGTCAGAAATTGTTAAGTGTTGCTATTATCAACATAAAATGTGTGTACTCAGTTTATTTTGCTAAATCACTTGCTTTTTGTAGTAAAGATTCACTACAATAATATATAGTCCTGAGAATTTATTTTTCCTGTTGAAATCTATTTAACAACTGCTAGTAACTTTATGCCACACTCATTATGACACACACAAGAATGCTTCAATTTGATTTTAAAAGATAACTTTAGCCAAATAAACATAACATGATAAATATATATATATATATATATTAAATTAGTTGATTTTGACCTGACCCTATTTACGTTTGGGCTGCCAATCACTTGTTGGCAATCTACCTTCATAAATATTTTATCATGAACGCACATTCTAACCTGACCTCAATTGGAATCAATCACACCCAGAACTGCGACAAATGAATAGTTAAAATGAGTGAGTAGTGATGTGCCTTATGGTTGCTGGTGTCTAACTACAATTCATGCCAATCTAAATACAGCTTTTCATACACGGCTTATTAAAAAATGTTAGGTGCTTGTTTTATAGTGTCTTAACCCAGGGAAGTTGGTGATAAACTTGTCTGCATGGATTTTGGGGTAACTCAAATTTACAACTGGTAAAACAGAGAATATTATTTTGGTTTATATTTCAGGCCTTGACATTAAGGTTTTGCATCCACTGGCCTAGATGTTTAAAAAAAATCAAATCAACCCAGACGTTTGATAAATGTTTGTAATCATAACTTGCAATTCTACTATAGGAGCCTTCTATGAGAGCACAAGGACAGAATCACTGGACAGATGTGCCCATTTACTAGTAAACATCAAAAGAAGTCCTTGAGTGTAATGACGATCCGGTTTCTTGGTTATTCATGTTGGGTATATTTACCTCTCAAGAAACTTGTTGTTGTTTTCTCTGTATAATTTTGACCGCATCTCACAGCCTTCTTCAGAAGACTGAATTTACGGTTGTGTCACAAGACCTACGTCATGTGACACAAGCTGGAGCAACAGAAATTAAAAGAAAGAGAAACTAACAGAAGACAACATGCCATAGGTCATCCCTATATCAGCTGCCTGGACAACTGGCAAGGATTTTCAAGTCCTATGTACCACAAACCGGTCAACTCCCTGAGGTCCCTGCTGGTACACCCAAAAGACAAAACAGACAAAGCAGCAAAGTGTGGGGTGGTATATGACATCCAACGCCCAGAATGCGACCAACACTACACAGGAGAAACAGCGAGGGCACTGGGCACACAATTTAAAGAACATTTATTGTGTCGCCAACCCCTATCAGCGATAAGCGAACACAAGTTGAACACAAGCCACAAGATGTAAAAATCTTAGATGTTGAGAAGAACTGGCATAGGAGAAAGATCAAAGAGGCGATTAACATCTATGAACAGGGACGTTGGCCAGAAGTCGCCACCAGTCGTGCTCTAGCTTGTAAATTCAGTCTGCTGAAGAAGGCCGGAAGATGCGGTCAAAATCATAGAGAAAAAACAAAAACGTTTTTGAGAGGTAAATATACCCAACATCAAATGAAATCAAAATACATTTGTGATGGATTTTTTCTTACAAATTTAAGCATTTTACCATCACTGGAGTTAACTTTGCACCTTTGTCATTCTTATCTAAAAACACATTTTACTTTTCTGTATGCAGTACTCATGGGGAATTATTTAGATCATCTGCTGATCTTGACAGCGAACTAGCTCTTCATAAATTATTACGCACAGCATGTGTAATGGGCAACAACATTGTAATATTTGGAGACTCCAACCACAGAACCATTGACTGGACTACGATGCAGGCAGGAGCCGAGGGGATACATTTCATGCAACTCACCCAAGATATGTTTTTAACCCAACATGTACACGACGCTACTAGGGGTGAGAATACATTGGATCTTGTACTATCCTCTGAACCAAATATGGTTGAGCAAGTTAGGGTAAGTGAACCCTTCAGTGACCACAACATTGTGATATGTCATATTGTAGTGTCTATTCACATAAAAGAGTGGACAGAAACTTACTACGACTACAAGAGGACAAACTATGAAGGAATGAGATATTGTTTAGAGAACTATGACTGGAAGCAGGCATTCCAGGATACTAATGTACACACATCTTTAAGACAGCTGTTAACTCGGCAATGAAAAGTTTTATCCCTGTGTCAACAAGGAGACGAAAGACCAAACCCAGATGGATGACTAAACGAGCAGAAATGGCAAGACGGAAGAAATACCACATGTGGAAGAAATACAGAGAAACGAGAGAATAGCATCTGTACGAGGCATACAAACGTCAACTAAACAAAGCCCAGAATGAAGTGGTAAAGGCTAAACAAAATTTTTAGAAGACTTGCCAACAACATAAAAATGACCCGAAGTTTTTTATTCATATACTAGAACGAAAACGAAGACAAAAGATACTGTCAGCCCCCTTTTGTATAGCAGTGGGGATGTGATCATAAACTCAGTTGAGACAGCCAATGTACTAAACGACTACTTTGCCTCATTGTTCACTGACGAGGTAACAGAAAGTCGTTGTGACGCTGTGAACATTTTCACCACGACAATTGAGAAGTCACTTCAGCATGAGATAACTACAGCAGTAGTGTTGGAAAAACTGTTGCAACTTAAACCATACAAAGCCCCTGGAATAGACAACTTAAATTTGACAATGCTCCGAGACGCAGCAACGGCCATTGCACCACCGCTAAGCAAAATCGTTGCAGACAGTATGGAAACAGGAGAAGTTCCACTAAACTCGAAAAGTGCAAATGTTACCTGCATAGATAAGGTATCAAATCACAACCCAGTAACAGTAGACCGGTGAGTCTAACATCACAAATATCTAAAGTAATGGAAGCCATCATCAAGGATGAAATCATTGGCCATCTTCAAAATCATGATTTGATAAAACCGTCGCAACATGGTTTTTTTAAGTGACGTTCATGCCTAACAAACTTTTTAGTGTACCTGGATAAGGTTACATCCTGTATCGATAAAGGTCTTCCAGGGGACTCTATTTATTGAGATTTCAGTAAACCTTTTGATCAAGTCCCACACTACAGGTTGGCAACGAAACTAAGATCACATGGGATAGGAGGAACGGATAACAGATGGACATCGCAGTGGCTGACGGAAAGAGTACAGCATATCGTTATAAATGGTTTGAGTTCATGATGGTCATCTGTTAAGTGTGGTGTCCTCCAAGGGTCTGTTTTGGGTCCATTTTTATTTGTAATATATATTAATGACATAGACGAAGGAGTGTGTTACCATCTCCTAAAATTTGCTGATGACATAAAACTGTACAAAGAGGTAGTTTTAAAACTATAGAAGTCCTTAGTTAGACCTCACCTAGACTACTGCATTCAGGCATGATGCCCATTCAAACAAAAAAGATATAGACTTATTAGAAAAGGTGCAACGCAGGGTGACCAGGATAATTTCACATTTAAGTTACTTAAATTACCAAAGACTGTTAAGAGTGCTAAATATCACGACACTGGAGACTAGACGATTGCATGCTGATTTATTGGAAGTTTACAAAATATTCAACGGGTTAGAGAGTATTCTTCCTGAAGATTTCTTGTTCATGGAAAATAAACAGACCACAACAAGAGGGCACCCTTTTAAAATAACCAAAGTGTACTCAAGATATACACATATAGTCATTTACTCAAAGGATAGATAGCGACTGGAATAGACTTCCAGAAGCAGCGGTTATGTTCCAAAAACATCAACCTGTTCAAGGGACACATTGACAAATATTTACAACATAGTGTGGAGGATTACATGAGTTAACGTTTGACTGCCTTCCTCTGCAACTCCTTGACTACTATGTAGAAGAGGAGGATTCAAGGTAAATATTTTTAATGAATCTTGGTCCAATTATCTGCCCCTGTAATTGCTGTATTGCTATACAGCCTCTGTTTCTTGCTGATTAATCTATGTTTATCTTGATCATACACTGGAGATCATTCCTTGTTGATAGTGTAGTTTTAAATAACAGTTTGGTTAATCCGGCTCGTAAGCTCAGTCTGCAACATTGTCACCAGTCTCAGACTCTTGACTTGAGTCCAACAACAAGTCATACGGGTTAGCATCACATTGTATGGAAGTGATCCTAACCCATATAAGTATGATTTGTGGATTACATTACAGAGATTCACAGTTATAGACTTATAGGTATATATACATGTAGGTATTGGGGATCTTAGGCCATTAATTAACGACATTTCTGTCATGACACTAGTAGTAATAGTAGTACTAGTAGTAGGACTAGGTCTAGTAGAGACTAGGAGGCAGCCTGTCGGGTGATGTTTTGAACATCATAATCGATGAATTTAGGCTTTATGCACGTGTGCAGAACGATTTATGTTACACACCTACATGTACTGCCACAAACCCTTTGCCGTCACAACTCATCTTACAAAACGATGTACAGTTGGCTATAATAAATGATAACACAAAATCACAAACAAAAGCCAGTTTCAGATGTAGCACCTGTTACCAGAAGGTGGTGCTAGTGGTACTGCCATGAGGCCGCGTAGCCCAACGAAACAAATGATGAAGTCCACTTTTCATTTTACTAGAAGCATTCTACGTGTATCTACGTCACTACTTCCATGTTATTAGTAATTCTGCTTTAAACATGTTAACGTCAATACGACAATAATTATTTTTTTATGAACATTCGCGGTTTACAACGACCCTGGAGTCTGGACGCCTGACCGTGAATGCATAACATTGAAATTACACGACGTAGAAACTGTTAAAAGCGATAATTAGGTAATGCAAGGGCACAATCTTTGTAAATATAATGTAGTAGCTGCTACATGAAATATATAGTGGCAGTGTGTAAAATATGCAAGTAATGTTGGAAATGCAGTCGCGGTGAGCGATAATATAACGCGTACGTAATACTATGAATTGTAAGTCACGTATGACACTGTCAGCCGTTAGTTCATTAGACGGCACTTATTGGACGAATATATTTCTTATCTACTTCTCAGAGTAGAGCATAGGGCCGGGAACTTGTGTAGAATCCGGACCCGCCTCGATTTTGCTTTTATAGCTTGAGTTTTGCCTAACTTTGATAGCTCGGTGCGTTAGTTCCGTTATTCAACATTATCCCAGGCATATTTACGTTTAAAAATATTGCGTGTTAGCGCACTTTTGAGGCATAAATAACGCCCCGGTTTGCAACAACATACGCCGATATATCGCTCATTCTATGAGCGCGATGCGGTAACGCACGACAGCAGCAGTGGGCTTCAAAAGTGCGCTAAGACACAATATTTTCGTAATATAAATATGCCTGGTATATATATATATGGTTTGTGTGTGCATTATTTAAAAAATTGAGTCTATATTTCACCCAGGAGTTACACAATTTAGGCATTTTATCCGATCTTCCAGACGAGTATTTAGTAGTGCCATCTGGCAAATGGAACCAGCGAGTTACCACAAGAGTTGCGAATTTCGTTACTCCAATGTGAAGAACATATCTGAAATTTGGCGAGCTGCACATACATACCTCCTACGTGCCACCAACAGCCCGTCAGGTTACCAACACTACATACATTTTGGACGTGCGTGGTTGTTCGTGGCAGTGACAGGCAGCGTACGTCCCTGGGGGTTTGACTAAAAGGTGAACAACCACGCATGACCACGATTTTAACAAACAACCATGCACGACCATGTAATATAATATGTTGGTGGATAATTTGGCCGTTGATGGTATATATATGGTTTGTGTGCATTACTTAAACTTCTGAGTCTGTATTTCGCCCATGAGTTACACAATTTAGGCATTTTATCTGATCTTCAGTATTTAGTTTTGGCCCAGTAGCGCCACTTGGCGAGCTGCAAACGCATACCTCCTACGTGCCACCACCAGCCCGCTTGGTTACTAACACTACATACATTTTGGTCGTGCGTGGTCGTGCGCCTTTTAGTCATACCGTATCCCTGGTGGTTTCAGCTCAATTCAGGAGTCTTCATTTCTTTGGCTAGGATCTCTTCTGGGATGGCTAGGATCTCTTCTGAGACAGCTGTTTTTGGGTCTTCATTTTCTTTGCGGGTTCAACGCTAAATTGATTTGTCCTCATGAGCTCTATGTTTGTGGTCTTGTCTTACCATTTATTTTTGAGAAACAATAATGTTTTGACTAGTTCCAGTACGCGATATTCCCACATTCAAGACACGTAATTCAGCGATCTGCCTCTTAATAATTACTACCCTTGCTGATTCCAGGTAATGGAACAGACACCCAACCTTTAAATTGACTGCATATTATTTTACTGTTATTACACTAAAGGTTTGAACATCAACAAACCTGATTTGAATAAATGAGGAGGGAGTATTGACATGAGTATGAACATCATAATCGATGACTACTAGAGTATTTTTGTCCCTCTAGGAATATTTCCGTAATTATTATCAATATTTGTAATTTTTCAGATAGTCGCATTGGGTGATGTGACAATCCAAGAAACATCAGCTGGCTAAGAATGCCAAGACACAGCCGACTCCAACTTGAGGTGCTAAGTCTGTTCAAGCAGTTTCTGCGCTCCGTCGGAGACAAACCAGGAATGACAGACCACATACGCAAGGAATTCAAAAAAAATGCATCACTTCCGAAGTCTAACACACTGATCATAGACCATCTTTTGCGAAAAGGCAAACGACAGTTAACTGAAGTACAAAAATCGTCAGTGACTGGTATGCATGTTTTTCGTGCGAAGGAACGCAAACAATAACATTGTTTATTTTATTAGTGTGATATCCTTGTTGAATCGCAGACAGAACTTTAAAGATGGCATCACCGATAATATACAGTCGGATACTCTCACATTTCCCCAAGAAGGATTTACGAATGGCGTTTGCTTATGGATCCGGTGCTTATAAGCAGGTGGGTCACAAAGATCCATCAAAGAACATGCTGGATTTCATCTTTGTGGTGGACAATCCTGAAGTTTGGCACTGCACAAATATCACTACAAACCCGCGGCATTACTCGTTCCTCCGATGGCTTGGCCCGAAGCGTGTCGCATCAATCGGGGACAGGTTTGGTGCGGGTATATATTTTAACACACTTGTATCATGTGAAGGCCGCATGATCAAATACGGTGTTGTGAAGACAGACACGCTGATAAACGACCTTTACGACTGGGACACTCTGTACGTGAGTGGACGGCTGCAGAAGCCAGTGCAGACAATATACTGGCAGGACGATAAGGAGTTGCATTCGGCGCTGGTCACAAACCACCAGAGTGCAGTTCACACATCATTGTTGCTGCTTCCAGATACCTTCACCGAGACAGAACTATACTGCATGATCACCGGCCTGTCGTACAATGGCGACTTCAGAATGAGAATCGGCGAGGACAAGAACAAGATCGAGAACATCGTGCGGCCGAACGTCGAACATTTCCGACGGCTGTATGAGCCGATACTGAAGCACGAGAGCCACCTCCATTGGAACGTGTCGAAGGGCACTTTCGAACAGTCGCTTGACTTCATGTCTCAGTATCACCACCTGAATCTGCTGCCGAAGCAGGTGCAGCTCGGACTGGTGGCGCACCGTAACAAGGACGGGCGACATCGCGACATCGAGGAAGTCATCCGAAGTTTCTCACACGACCGGGAATGTCAGGAGGTGATACAGACATGCCTTGCGGGAATCGTGAAGCAGTCAAGCGTCACGCAAAGTCTCAAGGGAATCTTCACGGCGGGTGTGATCAAGTCAGTGAGATACAGCTGGAGCAAGCTGAAGAAGATGATGATGAGTACACGCAGGAGAAATGTCGCCTCGAGCTAGGCAGATGTGTGAGGACTATGTGCATTTGAAATGTTTGTTGGCCTAAAATGTGTTGACTTCCAAAGCGAAACATTCTTAAATGTAATGTACCTAACGCTAGAATAAATATGTTGACGGTATACAGTTCGAATAAGGTGAATTTCAACCACAAAATGTTCAAATTGTAAACAAAGCAGTTAGGATATAAACATGCTCTATTGATGGGCACTTAGCTTAATGCTAATAATCACCGGGTCACAGAACAGACAGTATTGTCTTCATGCTGTGGTAATTAATTTACATGAGTACCTGGTTCATAGTTTCATACCGTGAAGTGTTGCCTCAAGCACAACGAATTGTAATAATCACATGTAGTTGAAATGTTCATTGCACTTGGAGGTGTTGGTCTGATGCAGTGATCATTTATTTACAATTACACGGAAATATTGCCTTGAGCTAGACAGACATGTAAGAATCGCTTGCAGAATGTTGATACGTTAGTTTCGTTCAAATGTGCCTTTTAATGCAATGATTTATTTATAAGTGTGTACCATGGAAACTGACGCCCGAGCAAGACAAGTGCATGAACTGTATGCAGCCGACCCGATTGTTGCACTCAAATGTCATGCGGGGATCATTTATTTATGACCACATACCATGGAAAATGTTGCCTGGAGCCAGGCAAAGGATTCTTAGGGGGTGGTCTCATAAATTTGTGTCTCATGTCCAAAAACCATTTGGTTAAACCATCATGCATGACTGCCAATATATGGTACAACAATTTTGAATGATCTGAATGGTCATAGAACTGTCAATGTGCATCGATACATATGTTCAACTCCATAAGAGGCACCCCTGTACCGATTAATTTCCCCCGCGATACTTGGTGATAACTAAACCACCATCCACTAATGCATAATTTTTGTGTGAACTTATGCTATCATCCCTTCTACGTGAAGCGTGACATGTAGGAATCACATGCAGTTGATGTTTGTTGCACAGACTATAAATGCAGTGGTCTTTATTTATGAGTATGTACCACGGTCCTCAAGAGTTTAATGATTAATAGTTACCAGTGCCACTTAATAAGTTGTAATGTCGCATGGAAAATGTAGTATCATTATATTGCTTGCCACCAAGGAAATTAACGATTCACCGAGTGCTGCAGATATACATGCATTTGTATTGTTAACACACGTTGCACGTGTGATATGGAGTTCAATGCACATAATGGGCCAAATTCAAATTAGTGCATCTGTACCGATGAATCTCATTTGTCTGTTGTGCCTTATCGTTATTTGTGCTATAGCAATTTTGAGTATTAAATTGCAGAAAACCTCCCGATGTTTTTGTTACATCATAATAATCACACAAGCCACATGTATGGTCATGTATCATAAAGTTCAGACTTAACTGGGTCAGTTTACACAATATATAATGGTAATCGATATTAGGTTCACACTAACCATTAGCCACTTAGCCAGTGGCCAAACCACTATCAAATTTGGCTAAACAAAACGAAGACTTGTCAGTTTGGGGCTGGGTGATAAATTGGTTAAGAAAAGCCAATTGCTTTGCCAAATGGCCAAACAAAACAATGTGTTAGGAACGATAGATCTATATATCGATGCACTAACTTTGGAGCATTAGAAGTCGATCTTTGTGACAACTGATACCCTTGATGTGTTGCTCCATGATAGCTAGTATATCAGATATATTATTAATATAATATATATACAGTTGAACTTCACTTTAGTCACCTCAGTAATACAGCCACCTCACAATTAAGGTCAGCCTGGGACAGTCCCAAATTATTTTTGTAACAGTAAAGTATAGAATATTAGTTCCATTAATACAGTCACCTCGCTAGTCAGGTCACTTTTGCCCAGTCCTGAGGGCGATCTTAATAGTGAGGTGCCACTGTACATATATACGTATATATATATATATAACATAAAACAGGTAGTGAAAACAAAGCATTAAGATTTTTATTACTGCCAACTCCAATATTAAATATCTAACAAATCTGTCAACAATACAGAATTATCCAACTGTAATATCCCAGTGTCTTGTAACAGTTCCACATGATCAGTACTTGCACTGTACAATGGTAGCTATGGCCATGTCTTGTAACAGAACCACATGATCAGTACTTGCACTGTACAATGGTAGCTATGGCCATGCCTTGTAACAGTTCCACATGATCAGTACTTGCACTGTACAATGGTAGCTATGGCCATGCCTTGTGTACATATGTACACTATTTGAAATGGACAAAACCTTTGGCCCAATAGCTTCTAGCCAATGCACAGCATTTCAAAGAGTTCTATTTCTAATGGATTTACAGTGGCACTGCTCTGTCTCACAATGTCCTCTTACATCACATCCCCTGTCTGTGCACATTGTTCCACATGACTGGCCATGAAACATCAATGCATCGTTGGTGTCAGACCGCAATTCTAACACCAGATACTGTACATTAATGCGAACTGTAATGGGTAAATACACAATTTAGTTTGTTGAATAATACCTTCCTTAATTGAAACCAGTTTAATCATGCAAGTCACATAATTATTCAATTAATACATCATACACAGGTATATGCAGGAACATTATTATACTAATGACGAACAGACTTATTCTTCAGCGATTGTTTTTTTTACAGAAATCTGTTTGCAGTAAATACATCCATTAAATATTATCAATAACCAGATATACTGTATTCACTCTCCAACAATGGACATCATTTGATGTGAACAAGTTGGCAGTAAATACTTACACTAAGTGCTGTCAACTGTCAAATACGAGGTATTCTAAAAAATATACATGCACTTGGTGTAACAAGGGTTAAAGGTGACATGTTGCAATAACATGACTACCCGGTAGGTCAACAAAGAACAGATGTTTACTTAGTAGTAATAACTGACATTCCAACGTTTAAATGTGGAAGGCAGTTCGGCATTACTTTAATTAAAAGTTTAATTAATTGCAAACTGTTTGTGTTAGAAGGATATCAAGCACCTGAACTGTTGAGTCTTATGTGCTAGTGCTATGTACAATATCACGGCTAACAGGATTGGAATCTTTTCATGATCACATTGTATGCACGTATGATTGATAGGAAACCTAGTCCATTCTAAAACCACTACAACAATATTTTGCAACTTTGTAGCTGACGAATCAGTGTTAAAGAAAACCAGCACATTGTATTCATCATAAAAGCAGGCTGAAAGGTTTGTGAATAAATCAGGTTATTTAGTTACCATTATAAAGGACAGCACACTAAGAATACAGAGAAGATAAGACAATTTGATATAAGTGATACAACATTTATTGACATGTGCATAGTAATAATTTATAACATTTTTATTCTGGCCAGGCACTTATTTAACTATAGTGTTCAGATCAATCTTGTTTTAAAATTATTCGAGTATTGCAGCACCCATTAGAAGCCCTATAGGAGCCGTGGTGAAGGCTACATTTACTGTGCTGCTAAAACACAAATTGCACTTAAACACTTCTAAAAATAGTAATTCCACATAAGGGGAATTTGTTTGCATGACGATATGTATAACAGACATTGCTCATGTAAAATTTCTTAACACAGAAAAGAATGTCCTATTCAGTGCTTACGGTATGAACATGTAGTGCATGATTGCTGGGAAATGGAATATTTGTTCTGGGGTACCAGCTCATGAACACACCAAGAGCTTCAGCCCAATCATGCTGTTATACCTGGTTAAAACCATGTACATCAACTGGCCCATGTAACTAGGCATTAAACTCGGTTCACTGTATAGCAGTTTAGTTCCCTGTACATCAACTGTACTAGTCCTTAAATTCAGTTCTGAGTAATACAGTATAGAGTTTTATACCCAGACACTGACAGAACTAACAGAGTAAAATAACCAGACCTTCTTCAAGAAATAAATGTTATGCCCAGGAGTATTGTAGCTATCAATTTGAATGCAGCTACCAGTTTGATTGATGGTTATCGTAACTTATGATGTGTGATGCCTGATCACTAGATGATGTCTTCGTTGATCTAAATCTTTGTCATGTTTTCGTTGTTGAATATCTCAATCCAGTAGCCATCAGGATCCTGAATAAATGCCAACCCCTTCATTTTGCCTACAACAAATAAACAGCATCATATGTGAGGCGCACTCATCAGTAGTTTACTGCTACCATATTTAGAAAATACTGACAATGGTAATCTGTTAAAGTTACAAATCTTTTAATAGTTTAGTAAATATCATTGCCCCTTAAAGAAATGAAAAAACTTTTCGATAATGAAAATATGTTTCTAATACTTGAATAGGTTGATGATCCTGTTTCTTGGTTATTAATAATAATTATACATAATTACCTCTCAAAAAACGTTGCAAATTATATAGATTGCCTAAGATCCATAAGAACAGTGTGCTAGTGAGACCTATAGTATCGAGTATAGGCCTAAACATACAAGACAGCAAAGTTCCTAGTCAGAATTCTGAGCCCACCAGACAGAAAATGCGAAAACAAATTTGTAAAAAACAGTGCATACCAAAAGGTAATTTGCAAAGAAAATTGAAAGGTGGGAAGCTTCACCAAGTAGAAAAATGGTGTAATTTCAGTTATGATGTTACAAACAGAAGGAAGCAGTCATGGGTTCAATGGTGTCCCCGATAGTGGCGCGCCTACACATAGAGCCTTTTATTAAAAAAAACCACCAGGGCAGCACCTCACCCTTAAGACATCTGGTTGAGATAACACAAACTAAATACAGGCCATCAGTGTTCAATGCAGGATGTTAAAATTCTAGACAATGAAACAAACTGGCACAGAAGAAAGATAAAGGAGGCGATCAACATCCATAGATGGAAACCTGCATTGAACCATGATGTCGGCCACGATCTCCCACCAGCGGGATGCAGTCGAAATATTCAGATCACATACCAAGTTTCTTGAGAGGTGAGAGATAATTATGTGTTTCTAATAATTTTCTAGTGCAAAATAAATTGTATCTTCTTTGAAAGAAATAGAACCTGCAACAAAAATGTCAGTTTTAGCAGTTAACTACCACAACCACTCAGCAGTTGTTGGATAGAAGTAGAACTTGTTTTGGTTGTGATAAGGAAAAAATTAACATGGTGCTATTGTTGGTTCAAATGTTTTGTATAAATAAGGTTTTTTGGACCAATGAAATTCATCACAATGAAAGTGCATCAATTCCAGTGCCACATCACGGATAGTTGAGGCTATTTTTCTAATACATCATGGCTAATACTCATGTCTATAAGTTTAACTATTAGTATCACTTATTAATTGCTTTACAGCAGCCCCACTGACCTTCATTAGGTTTCTTGATAAACTTCACTCCCTCTTTCTCAAATCGTTCACAAGCCTTCTCAACATCTGGTACAACAATACCAATGTGGCCTGAAAACAGAAGTATACAGTCACGTTACAGTGGCATAACTACTGTCTGTGTTGTTTACTAGCTCTTGGGCAAACAAATGGCTACTTAGTCAAACAAATTAATGTTCTTGTGACAACTTAAAGACTTCTTGTACTGGTACACACAAACAAATATATATTTACATATATTTACATACATAGCAGGATTCAGAATCAGGTACTCAATGACAAAACACATACACTTCGTAAACCAACTGAAAGAGAAGTGCCGAGAATATAACATCCCACTCTGCATCGCTTTCGTCGACTACGAGATGGCTTATGACTTGGTGCAAACTCAAGCAATACCTCCCTTCAAGAACAGGGGATAGAAGACGTGTATCGAACTCCTAAAAGATATCTACACCAACAGCTCAGTGACAATCTACCTACACAAAAAGAGCAACAAGATCAACAACAGAGGAGTATGACAGAGTGACACCATATCGCCCAAGCTGTTTGTGCCAACACTTGAAAGCATATTCCAAAGAATGACCTGGGAAACCAGAGGCTTGACGATAGACGGAGAATATCTCAGTCATCTTTGCTTCACCGACAACATACTCATATTTGCTACTACACCGTAAGAATTACAAAAAATGCTGGAGGAGCTAGCTGATGAAAGTGAAAAACAAGGTCTGAAGATGAACATTTCGAAGACAAAAGTGATGCTAGAAAATGACACACCAGTATATATCAACACGATGCAGGTAGAGAACGTTGAAAGCTACGTCTATCTGGGACAGCGATACAGTATCAGAGACAAAAACCAAGACAAGGAGATTCAAAGAAGAATCACCGTCGGATGGACAGCATTCGCCAAACACCACGACATCTTCAAGGGTAACTTTGGAACCTGCTTGAAGAGACAAGTCTACAACTCATGCATACTTCCAGCGATGACATACAGCACGGAAACATGGGCACTCACCATCCAGGCACAGAACAAGGTAGCAACTGCACAAACAAAGATGAAAAGAAGTATGTTAAACATCACATATCTTGAGAGAAAAACAAACATCTGGGTAAGAGAGAAGGTAAAGGTTACAGACGTGATAGAACAAATCAGAAGACAGAAGTGGACCTGGGCAGGGCACATCAGCAGACTATGAGATAACTGAAGGACATCGCGTATCACAACCTGGAGACCTTACAAAGGGAAACGATCTAGAGGAAGACCGGCGAGACGGTGGAGAGACGAACTAGACGAATACTGGAAGGGCACCATCTGGCAGAGGATAGCGCAAGACAGGCAGATTTGGAAATGACATGCCGAGACCTTTGCCCAACCATGGGACACTACGGTGCACAATGATGATGTATATATATATGTGACACAGCTTTGCTGACATTGCTACAAAACAACTCATCAAAAGTTACAAATCTAGATGATTTTCAAATGATGATATTAGTATGGTTGATTTGGATGAAGAATAAAAACAATAAAAAGATAATAACGATATCATGGAGCTTGGAATTACTTAGTACAGTTTTCTTCTTACCAAATCCTCGTGGATCACTATTTCCATTGTGATATGACACGTCACCATCATCCTCAGATCCCCAGTTGCTGAAAAGACATTCTGCTGTCAATGGGTTGTTTTCAATCTTTCCATTTATTTACATGTATAGACTAATAATTGTATTTAGCACATATATGAAAACAATACAAGTAGTATCAAGTACAGTAAACCTCGCCTAAGTCGGATTTGCCTATCTATCGGATCTTTGCTCAATTCGGACAGATTTAATAGCTGCCTCAAAAACCCTCAATAAATAATTGTTTTTTCACAAGAGATAACACACTTCCAGAAATAAACCATCCTCAGCCAGGTGTAGGTGTACATACTGTGTAAGTTCAAGAGTTGCTTTCCTGCTGAAAGTCCAGCGTGTTCTCTCTGTCTCGTCCTTTGGTATGTCTGTCAAGTCTTCAAAACCCACGAAGTACAGCGAGAACTTCATTGAGGGAAAGTCAAATTTCTTCAGCAATCTACAAATTAACAATAAAGTTTAGAAAACCATAATATTTATTTAAAAAAAGTTGTATTTGAATTATATAAATGACGTTATGTTTAAATGGTCCATTCAGGAAAAATAGATATCACAAGCCACCAGATATATCTAACTTGAAAAATATGAATCACATAAAAGTGTACCTTCAAGTTATTGTTAATCAATTTGGTTGTCATTTTAGAAAATGTAGTATTTACACATTTTTTACCAAATGGATAGCACTGATATTTTTGTTAACTGACTGAGGTAGTTGTTAAAATTTAACGATTAGATTTCCTAATCCGGATCTTAGCCAGAGACTGCCGTTTTCACAAAATGTAAAGAAACTGCATGTCAGAGGCTTAGCCAGAGACCCGTCTGCCATCGTCAAGACGCAGATGACTGGCCAAGATGAGCAATAGCACTGATAAGACTGGTGAAATTTAGGAGGCCAACTGGTCACTAGATTAATTAATAGTTCCAAGTCTAGGGGGCCAAGGGTCCACATTAATGGCTATCATTGGCACAGCTGATAGTGAAAAAAAATTTATGATCAGTATTTAAAAAATGAATGGCTCAAATGACACTGGTTTGTCATAGGAAAAAACTAAGTTGGTCAATAATGGCTGTGACTGACGTGAGTGGCCTCCAGGCAAGCCACTCACGGGCTAAATGACAAACTTTTGATTAATGCAAGACTGGCAAAAAATTATATCCAGCTAAGGCCATGCTCCTAATGATAATTATTTAAATGGCTGAAACTTTTCATCCTAGAGTGGATAGAATAGGTTCAAACAGACTGCCAGATTACCTCATTCCAATTATTCTTGTGTAAAAATCCAGAGACTTCTTTGGGTCTTTGATCCGATACATTGTCTGCTGGAAGAAAAAATCCTGAAAACAAAACAAATTTGAAAAATCAGTGTGAAACACAACATTTAGTTTAGCAGCAATTTGTCCATGGCAACAGTTATATTGCCCACACACAACAAAGAGGCAGGAACCATTAAAAAAAAAAATCATACTATAGTGAAATTAACTTAAGAACTTTGAAATATCTGCTAAAAATATCGGATGGAACTGCCAGCATTAAATAAATTGTACATACCCAAATAAAAAACACATATGGTGGAACTGCCAACATTAAGTAGCAGTACAGGCCCAAATAAGACCATAATATAGACTGCAGTTTAGTCCAAATAAATAGCCGTACATGTTTGCTTATTTGGAATACAATATTGCATGCAAAACTGACTGAGATAAGTGCCTTTTTAAAATGTGAACCCCCAAGATCCTCACCCCAGATGATTTTTGAAAAAAATCTAGTCTATGAACCACCCCAATGTTATTCTAGTGAACTACTGGCATAATATTCTTAGCTGTAGTTGCAAAAGGTTAGTTTTTAAAACTTTTTTCAGTCCAAACAAATGCGTTTTGTTTCCCTTTAAGTAAGTTTAAAGAGATGTACCAGACATGTGCAGTTTGCTAACATACAGCCTGAGACACACTGGCCTGTGGAAATTTGGAACTTCTCTCATTGCTGAACCTTTGTATCTATGAATGGAGAGGAAACTACAATATTGATCTCATAGGCAAGTTTGGAGACCACTCATTAAAATAGGTTTGTATTCTTATTAGGTAGAATACGGTACTTTATTTGCACTGCAAGGTACAGGTTGCTATTTATAAAGCACCAGTAACCATGCTACCAGACAATATTTATTCAGTACATTGTAGTAAATAAATAATTGATCCAGCAGTCACCCAATGAAGGATATTACAGATAGAGACACAATGAATAGGGTAGAGGATTTTATTGAATCAAGGCTCCATTGCTGTGCCATGCAGATACTATCATTACTGAAACTAACTAAAATAATCGGTTCAAGTTTTGAAATTATTCTGTAATTGATTTATTTTGTATAACTGGAACAATTACACCAATTACAATCAATTGTTGTATTTTCTAATATCACAAAGTTTATTGACAAATCTATCAAAAAAGCTGTTTAACAGGTTTTCGAAACAAGCAGATTCAAACTCGGAATCTCTTTTGAAATCTTATTTAAAGTGTAATTGTGATTGAACTGACAAATGACAAGTAACTGTAATTGAGTAGATTTTGTGTAATTGGACCCAGTCCTGGAATTAGCATCACATTGTGACGTCAGTCAGCTATACTATGCACATCTTAAAACTACCATTGTACAGAGTTGTGGAGGCCTATGTTCAACATACTCATATGCACTCATATTGGTAAACATTTACTCTATTGGTTTTGCGATGTTAGCATCTAGATTGTTTTTATGCAACATTTGTTTAATAAAGCTATTATCATATTTAATTACGCATTTCTGTCAAACATTATTGCATGTACATCAGGGGCTTAGCCCCTGATGTCGGCTTCAAGACTGGCAGATGACTGGCCAAGACAGCTAATTACAACTTATAAGATGGGTGGAATTTAGAGGGGGTCAGGTGGTCACTAGACTAACTAATAGTTGCAAGTCTACCAGCCCACATTAATGACTATCACTGACAGTTTGGCACAACTGGCAGGGTTGGTTTTTCTGCCAGGAAGAAAGGTATTTATGGGCAGAACACGTAAGTGTAAAGCGCTTTGAGCAGTCCTGAGGACTGGATACTGCGCTATATAAGAACTTACCTTTTTTAGGGCAGGAATAGAGGAGAAATAGTCACGAAATACACGCCATTGATAAGAAAGTGCGACATTTTTATAAAATATGTTGTCAATATATGTGTCTGTACCTAACTATGTGCAATCTGAGTAAAAGTATGAGTACATTCACATAAGTACATTTGTAATAACATATCTTTGTCTTGGCCTTGCAGTGCTTGCCTTTCCCTAGTGATTCCCAGGTTAAATACATTGGATACCAGTACTGTGTTAGATGTGTGCTTAATTTCTTGTAATGTTGTCAAGTCACTGATCTACAATGCATGGTCGTCATCATCATTGTGCAGCCATAGTGTCCTGTGGTTGGGCGAACAAATCTGCCTGTCTTGCGCTATCCTCTGCCAGATAGTGCCCTTCCAGTACTCGTCTAGTTCATCTCTCCACCGTCTCGCCAGTCTTCCTCTAGATCGTTTCCCTTCATAAGGTCTAGCTTGTTCTTTGCCTGGATGGTGAGTGCCCATGTTTCCGTGCTGTATGTCATCGTTGGAAGTACACATGAGTTGTAGACTTGTCTTTTCGAGCAGGTTTCAAAGTTACCCTTGAAGATGTCGCGATGTTTGGCGACTGCTGTCCAGCCAGCTGTAATTCTTCTGTGAATCTCCTTGTCTTGGTTTTTGTTTCTGATACTGTATTGCTGTCCCAGATAGACATAGCTTTCAACATTCTCTATCTGCATGGTGTTGATATACATTTTCTAGTATCACCTTTGTCTTCGAAATGTACATCTTCAGACCTTGTTTTTCACTTTCATCAGCTAGTTCCAGCAGCATTTTTGTAGTTCTTGCAGTATAGTAGCACATATGAGTACATCGTCGGCAAAGCAAAGATGACTGAGATATTCTCTGTCTATCCTCAAGCCTCTGGTTTCCCATGTCAGTGTTTGGAATATGCTTTCGAATGTTGGTGTAAACAGCTTGGACGATATGGTGTCACCCTGTCATACTCCAATCACAACTCATTTGAATGGCCTCTCACCTCAATCATAACTCATTTGAATGGCCTCTCACCTCAATCATAACTCATTTGAATGTTCTCTCACCTCAGTCATAACTCATTTGAATGTTCTCACACCTCAGTCATAACTCATTTGAATGGCCTCTTGACAAAGGTTCTACAGTACAGGAACTATTTTATACAAATGCACTTCAGTGTCAGGTAAAATTTTACTTTACTGGCCTAAATTATTAGCAGCATCCACCTAGTAGGTACTGCCCTGGAGTGAGGCATAGGGATACTAGGGTTAAGGTCAGTAGGATGGCAACTGATTTGGGCCATTTAAGTAAGAGATTACCCAGTATTGGATAGAAGATAACAACACACTCACTGTTTCATTGATAATTGTCAATCCAAATGGATTCTCATCTGTTGAGACATATCAGGTTGTTTTAATTGTTCAGGTAAATTGTCACAAACCCAAAGTAAAGACCTGGTAGCTGTGGGAGTCCCAACGCAGCACAAGAACAACGATAATAATAACAAATTAACTGTTCATTATTATTCAATACCAATTTTAAGTGTTTCATACAGTTGTGAGGTTGAGAATCATGTCACTTGAAATTAAATGTAACCATGTCACTTGAAATTAAATGTACCGGTAATAGGAGTCTTATGATCCAGATTACATGATGTTGATGGTCTACAACAGAAGCACTTCAAGCTGCACCACGTTCTGTCGTCCACCCATGTGTTTACTGATGATCAGTCAGATCACTGGTGGCTCTGGAACAACCTGCGTTTTTCCTGGATCTCCACAGAGCCACATCCCTGCCAAAGTCAAACGTGGCCATTGTCTTTCCCTCACAGATGATCAGCATCTGTTTGTCCAGTGAACCAGCTGACCACCGGTTACGCAGCAGAACTTTGAATGAGTTCTGTACACTGAAGCCCCGCCCACATTCAGCTGTGTGAACTGGTGCAACAATGGCTATGGCTGCCAGCTTGGGGAGATTCGGAAAGGTCTCCGGGTAAAACTTGTGGATGAGGCTCCACAGAGTGGCTGTTTTGTCTTTCCGAAACCCCTCCGCAATGACCGGTGGTTTGACCTTAGTCCATTCATTCATGGTGGCATTCTCCTCGATGATGGGCACCGACTTGACACCATGATGACAGATTTCCTTTGACTAGTGTGCCACCAGCACTTCGATCTTCTCATTTCCCCATGTTTTCAGTGCATCAGCTCTCAGGAGCCCAAGTGGCCTCATCCTAAGCACACCCAATGCTGCCAACTTGTTTGTCTGGTCTTGCGAGAAATGCTTCTGAACATTGTTCATTAATTGAGTGATGAACTGTGATGCAGTGTTGTTGAAGTGGGTTCGCTGTGTTTGCGTAATGGTCACTGGATGCCCCTTGAATTCGTACTTGTTTCCTCCCTCAATAGATCGGAACTCATCTTCAAGTTGTTTCGTATGAGTGGAGTGTTGCATTGTTCTGTCGAGATGTCCCTTCAGTTCTCTCAGACATTGCTCCACAGAAACTGGAACCACAGCTACATCGAGATCTTTCTTTTGGATGACCAGGGCAAGGACCGTGATGATGGATATAACATCCATCATGAGGTAGGTTGTAGCAATAAGTGCACAAGTGGTGAGCTTCTTCGTGTAACCTTGTGATCTTGGGTCACTCTCCTGGGCAAAATATGTGACCAATGAGCCCAGCGTGCGATAGATAGTTTCAATTGCTTTGTTGGACAACCACCTGACTTCCGTGAACTTCCGTGTACCGTAATGTTGGTTCATCTAGCAACTCTTGCATTGCTCTTGCACTGTCCACCCTGTTGGAGGAGCATTTGAAGTGATAGAACAATCCATGAGCACTTCCTGGTAGTCTTCCAGGTATGCAACTGAATTGGCAGTCTGTGAGCTGCACACACCAAACCGATGTACAATGCAGTGTACATTGAGGATGGCTGGGTTTTTTCTCATGAGATGTCCAGTAGCACCTTCATTTTCACCAGTCATCACCTTTGCACCATCAGTGCCAAACCCAGAAACTTCATCCATGTAAATGTCCTTGGTTTCTAAGTAATTGGTGATTTCACCAGCAATGGCTTTTCCAGTAGCAGAAGTGATTTTCACATCAACACAGAAAATGTGTTGATGGAAGAAATCTTGTGGAATCCAGCACCTTTGCATACAGAACCAGCTTCTTTGAGACTGAAAGATCTGTGCTTTCATCGGCTGGAATGCTTATTGTTGGAGATGTTTTCAGTTTAATTTCGACATCCTGACGAAAGCAGCCAGCCACAGCATCTACCATATCATTGACAGCGACTAGAGAGGTGTATTGGGCATTTTCCCCTATTGTCATACTGCCAACATTCAAGGGCAGTCAGCAGGTCTACCATGCTTCCGAACTTGTTGATAGCTACCCCTTCCTTAACTAGCCAATAGATGCTCTTCATATGAAACTCTGCAGCCTTCCCCTTTCTTGTGATGTTTCATAATTTGGGCGCATTGCAATCTCACCCAAAGCCTCTTGGTGATCAAACGAATTAATATGCCTAGATAATGTGCTGGTTCGAAAGTTGCTGTTACCCTTGGTGAAGGTGTTCTTCTTGTGTTGGTCCTGGCAGACTGAGCAACACATGAGTTTCAGTTTCATGTTACCCTGATGCCAGACTTTATTTCCCGAATCCTGCAACCACTTGTCTTGAAAGGTTCTTTGAACAGGATCATGTTCATTCTCTTTAGAGGCATGTCGAACAACACCGTTCACTTCTATCATTGCCACACCTGTCGCTTGATCGTCATCACCTGTCTTCGTGTTGACCACTTGATCCTTGTCATCTGTCTTTGTATTGGCCACGACTTGATCCTTGTCGTCTCTCTTAATATGAGCTACTTGATCCTTGTTGTTGAGCTCTTAGTATGGGCCACTTGATCCTTGTCGTCTCTCATAGTATGGGCTACTTGATCCTTGTCATCTGCCTTTGCCAGTTGTCCTTCACCTTGTTTACTAGGTACCATCCTACTTGTGGCACCTTCTTTTTCGCCCTCTGCTTCTTCACTTTTTGAGACACAATACCATTTGCTGGATAATTAGTTATTCAAATAATTTAATATCCACAGTGAACAGCACAATATAACATTTATTCAAAGTACTACTGCTACAATAATGCAACTGAAAAAACATATTTAGTAAATTTATTAATTTTGTGTGTGCATTTAATTGTGTACATTCAAATCGTAATAGTCAAGTTTCATGACTAGAAATTCTCCTCATACACCCGTCTACCACAGGTGACCACAACTGGCTCCAGGCAATAGTTTACTCTAGTTCACAAGGTGTCTCTATTAACTGAGCAACCAATCAGAGTAGGGGTAGTTACTTATTACAGATTTTTATATTTAAGTCAATGTTTATATTGTGATTACCGAAGATCCAAAGGTCAACAAAAACACCAAAAGTGTACGTTTTGGTATCTAATGATGTATTAATTTCTTCGACTAGGTCAAGCAATGCATGTGAAGTGGACTTTGAGGATCGAAAGCCATACTGGCTGTTGGACAACATATTATTTTTGTCAATTCTTCTAATCTTTTATTATAGTTTTTCAAGTTTTTTGGAAAATTGGTACAACAACGATATTGGTCTATAGTTATCAAATTCTATTTTAGAACCATTTTAAAATACAGGAATAACTTTTGCTACTTTCATGCGGGAAGAAAAAACTCCACTTTCAAAAGACATGTTAAATATTATTGCTGTTAATGGCATATAGCCATAGTAATACATTGCATTAGTTTTTTATGATTTTCATATTTATACCATTGCTGTCTGGTGAGGTTTTGTTTTTACATGCACTGATGACCCCAATGTCGCAATGACTTCTTGTTCACTTACTGGATTTAAGAATATGCTGTTTTTATTTTTTTTGTTAAGTCAAAATAGTCATCTTAACTTAAGTAACAACACAAATAAAAACAGCATGAAACAACAACAAAATTATGAAATATCTGCATACCATGGCATGGGCATTGGACATGAATATTAACACACATGTCAGACCATGTAGTAAACTATATCATAATATGACATAAGCCTAAAAGCTAATTTCATCAGAGATATATTCATCTAATTAAAACATGCACTTGTAATAAAAACACGCAGTCGGGCTAAGAATAGCGATCTGCTCCCCACCTCCACTCCGTCTCCAGTGGAATTGGAAAGTAAGTCTGACGTCAGTGACAGCGCTGATTTTGTCAACAAAGGTCGGGTAATTTCATGCATTTACCTTTGTGGAAGGATCAGGCTCCTTGCAAGCCGCTGCCACTTCGGCGTCAGACAATCCATGCGGCTCAGCCATAGTTGTAACCGTTGCCAACCTTCTGTGCTAACGCAACAGCAAACTTCCGTCCAATGACGTCCACAAGACCACAACTCTTGAACGACCTTCACATTCCCGTCGAAATATTCAGGGACCGTCTCGCCGGTCGAGGGACATTTTGCTCAGCTATAATAAGGAACTATAATTTTAATAGGTTTTATTATGTTCATTTTGCAGTGGAGTCTATCAATATTATTTGTACATTTTTTTATTTATTAACATATTTGTCTATACATATATATATATTTACTACATTGCACACTATTTTTTTATATATATATTTATATTATAATATTATGTATTTTTACCTAGTGTTTCTGAGTTGCGAAAACTTACAGATTGTTGTGCCAAATATGACGAAATGTTTAACATAACATATAATCCCAACAAGTCGTATTGTATGGATATTGACAACAAACCTCAGGACATGACAAATATTCATCCTGTAAATCTCATTACCTTGTAATCGTACATTACCTCACACTATTAAACGCAAATATCTGGGTCATATAATCAATAATAATTTTACAGATGACGATGACATTGCCAAACAGAAAAGATGCATATATGCTCAGGCTAATGTCTTAGCATGACATTTTTTTCTACCATTAAAACTGACCTATTTCACTTTTACTATGGTACAGTACTATACTAATAGAGTTTGAAAGGTATGTTATTGGTGCTTATAACAACAGTTTTAGAATTTTACACAATTTGTTGTCATGCAGTAGTGCAAGTTTTATATTTGCTACAAACTATGTATTAAATCATTTAATGAATGTTTGCATTCATCCATATTTAGCTTATTATGTAATCTTCAACAGTCTAAAAATCCACTTTTTATTAATTGTTTTTATACTAATATACATTTTAGAAGTCCTTTGTTTAAATGTTGGTCTACCAAATTGTATACGTGAATGCACAATTTATCCTACTATTTTTATTCCATGACTTGTGTTTATAAATTTGTATTATTTTTACTTGTATTTTATGTATACATTTGGAGTGTCTGAAATAAACATTGTTATTATTATAACTATTATTTCACCTGTATATGTATGTTAAACTCATAACCCTGAGGAAGAAAATATATATTTTTTTAAGGTTTATCATGAATAAGGAATGTTTTATTATTATTATTAACAACGCATAGTGAATATATTTTATGAATTTAAAACTTCCCACCAAGTCGCCAATGAAACTATGCATGAGGAGCCGTGCAGTGACTCCTATTGGAAGAACTTTCAACTCACCATTTGATGTATTTTTAAGAAAATAATTTAATTATTAATCATTGCACCATGATAAATGATATGCATGCTAAATTAAATCCTTGTACCATGGAACCTTGTTAAATCATTATATGTTATCAAGCAAAATAGAACATACACCAAAATTATTTGGACTAGTAGAATGCGTCAATGAAAGTAACATCTGCCGATATTTGTGGGATGCGATTTGTCCAGGTGGGTGCGCTTTGTCCCACATTACTCGAATGGCAAAACTCATACTTGAAAATTGTGTATACTCTGGCGGAAGTATACTAGCCGCGCAGACAAAAGCAGGTAGTGATGCGGCCGAACTTCTTTTGGGTTGAACTTCTTGGTGCCGCCTCCATTTTAATTCTAGTTGTCGAATGTTCGACGGAAATTATATTTATTTAACATGGCTTTATAAATTGTTGGTTTGCGCATTTGTGAAGTATATGTCACTTGAGTTGATACTACTACTTAACAGTGGGATTATGTACTTATAATTTGCTATAATAATGGAAGAAGAATTGAATGGCTATCATAATAATTTTAATATTATGCCCAATGATACATGTTTAGCTTTGATCATATTTAGCCTAGATTGTGAGTAGATGTAAACGTCAAATCAATTGTCACACAGTTTATTCATGCACACCATCTTGATTATAATATTATAACTGGTTTGCTAAACAAATATGACTCAGTGTCCTTATAGTGTTATAATTCAATGTCCCTGGAGTTCTCTAACGCAATGTTCGTGGAGTTCTAGTACTCAACAAGAATAATGATTAACTAAAAGCATATCTATACCAAACGTTCAGTACTAACTAGTTATTCGATATGCCACTACCAACGTTCACAATTTCTTTTCCAATCACTTTCCTACGAGTGATCGTGAATGTCACTTCATAAGTTAAGTTTCTCACGTGCTCTATGGTTTCTCCCTGATCTACGAAGATTTGCACTGGTTGTACAGTTCTGTTCAGATGTGTGGGGAGATTACATCTCTGGCTGAGTTGTGTCATGCGGTACGTCACGTGGTACGTCATGTGGTACGTCAGGCGGTGCGTCACGTGGTACGACAAGTGGTACGTCAGGCAGTTCTGCATGAACAGGTTCTTCCAGAGGCCGTTTGTGAGACAATTCAAGAGGCAGTTCAGAAGATGGTGTCTTTTCCAGCACCGAGCTATCACCATTCACACAACGACTCCTCACATGGTCAAAGTGTCTACGCACTACTCTCCCATCCTTGAGGCGAACGTGGACTGAATGACACGGGGCCAGTCCGTTCCACGATAACGTCACTGAGCCATTTTGTTTTGCCACTGAAGTGTATAACTTGTTCTACAACAACACTGGGTGCAACCTGCTGGAGATCGGAAGCGAGACTCTGTGTAATCGACTTCCAGCGAGGCCGGACCGTAATGTCTTGTGGGCCAACACCACGTTGAAGATTCCTTGACGGTGTCACACCTGCCTAACCTACAATTGCATTGGCTTGTTCTTCGTTCAGGCCGAGGGTTTCAAAGGTTCGCCCAAACAGAAACGGCTCTATAACACGCCTCTTGTACGATGCACTGCAATGGAATGAATAACATATCTAAAGAGAAATCATGTAGAGCCTATTACAGAAGATACATACAATTAACACATAAAAACACTATTTCCCATTTGCATTATTTAAATCGATCCAGTAGTCTCCAAGGAATTAGTGTTAGAATAAAACCTCCCTTACAAATGTGTTGCTTACTGAATTTTTTACTTGAAATTAGTGATGTGTCAATGAAATGCAGATTTTTGCATCCGCTCGTGCACCTTCATTATTCCGACTATTAAATTCAAATAGGCTATTAAAATAGTACAGAGTTCGGCGCAAAAGAATGTTAGATTTAACGAGCCATTGTATAGAGACAGCACTTTTTGTAGATTGTAGCGATATGACATCTAGTAAGCATATATCGTTAGATTATACCTACTTTCACCTTAAAAGCTTCACAATCCAGGTGCAAGTAAGACACAATTTACTGAGTTAAACAAAGTAACGACTGCCATAACTTGGACATACATATATCCATGTATAATTAGATCAATTATCCTTATTCTTGTAACTTACAAAGATGACAATTTTCTCAAATTGTCTGGCACCAGATATCGCGTTTCGGTGGAATATATCGCTGTTTGTGTTGTGGTCTCGCATGCCTACTTTGCCTGCATAAGCAGTGTTGCCGCAACCTAAAACATGTGAAATAAATTCATAAATAACACTAGCATTTAGCACATCTAATCACGTTAACCAATAATTATTATTATTGTATTGACAGTTTCACGCGCTTGACTATGGCCACCAGATGGCAGGAAAATCAAACAGGAAATCTCTAAACTCACAAATAGACAGCTTTTATCAAAAAGTTTAAACTGCAATGATTAAGAAGAAATAAAATAGTTTATTTTAATCAATGATTTTAATAAAAAATCATTTGATTTCAATCGTGATTTAAATCAGCTTGCCCTACACATGGGTATGCCACGTCATGGGCAACAGGGCAAATAGTATTACTGCAAGCTATAGTGTACTATTACCATATTCCGGCTCAATAGTTATGTGTACAGTACAGTAACTTATAGCATTTTAGTTTTTGGACCAATTATTCACACTGTCACGGTCAATGTTACATTGGCGGATTAACTAACTATTATTGGTCACCAAAAAAACATGAGGCATAACTGTTCTATATGCCAGGGGGAAAGTGTAGGGTTAGGTTTAGCCTTTCTAAAGGTTATTTGGAAATAATTAAGGTAGCAGTATGTTTGTATTTACACTTGCATTGTATCTAAATCTATCTGTTCGTGCTGATCATCGGGTGTAAATAGCCTAGACTGCCTATGGCCGGGTATGCCTATAGAATAACCATGCCTATGCACATGGCCAAGCCAATGGCTATGCCTTGGGCTTGGCTATGGCAGCTATGACTATGTCTATGTAGGGTGCAGTGGCTCAGGGGTAGAGTCCTTGACTGCCGTGTTGATCAGTTCACTCAGATGTATGAATGAGTACCTGGCTATAGACAGTGGTGGATATTTGTGCACGATTAGTCTTCGCGCATCAATTGCAGCGTGGCTGGATGCTTCCCACAGAAGTTGAGATGGTGTTCGATTGAACAGGTCTGCCAGGGGAGTAAAGTGTAAACTGCCTTGAGCAGTTCTGAGGACTAGTCCGGACACTGCGCTATATAAGAACTTACCTTTACTTTTATGTCGTGTATGCTAAACTTTATAGACCTTAAAAAGTTAATTGCATAATTTAGGTATAACCATTGCCATCAGCATGTACCCTACACAGCCATGGTCATGATATAAGGTAATCAATTATAGGTCGAGGCTTGGGAAAAACAAAAATATTGTTGTTGATAACGTATTATTATTAATATTCGGTTATCTATTTCCGCTCGTGCGCATACGACTTCTGCACCGACCAGATATTTCAACGACGAAATGTTTCGCTACAACGCAACAACATACAGGAAACGGGAATCCGGAAGGAAGTTCGTGAACCGGAAGAAAGTTACCGATATTCATACGCGGTGGGCGCGCATTGTGTAGAACACAATTTTCAAGTATCGGTCTCTTGCTGTATATGTTTTTTTATTAATATCCGAAATAATAAAATGTAGTGGTAAATGCTATGCATCATATTAGAATAATTATAACAGAACGCTGGTAATACTAAAACTTTAACATGTCACAATAATTATAACACTGTCGTTTACATAACATTATTAGCGAATTATATGACGAGAAAGGCTCCAAAATCTGCGGGATGACCATCGACAACAAGCGGGTTTCTTCAAAAAACTTGTTAATGGTGTCGTTTAAATATTTCTTTAATGTGAGTATTGTTTTACATCAGCGTGTTTTATTGACATTTTGAACGAACTGAAGTATAATTGTTAGTGCAGTTGGGTTTGTTGTTGGTTTTCATATGACTTTTGAACCAAACAACTTCCGTATTATTTACCCTGTTTTAAACTTGCCTCCACCCCGGCCTCAATTTCGAGATACAGGTCGAGAGTAGAATCCTGTTAGAAGTAGACGCCTACGACCGGAAATCGTGCCTTGTGTATCAGGAATGACCAATATCGAGATTTACTTTAATGGAATGTCATCTTGAAACAAGAACTGGCCGAAACGCTGGAAAATATGTGGTAGTCCCAGTTCATCAGCAGGACACCAGGTGGCAGCAATCAAGTTGGCAACCTGAACACGACTTGACACTACGATCAGCACGTTTTTGTTATTACAATTCCGCTGAAGACAACATTTATGTGTCACTGTCACTGACGATTATTTAAGCACAACCTGTTCACAAAAAATGCATTAGAGTTTCTGTACATAATCACTTAGTTCCTGGTCACCCTCCAGTCCACTGCCTGTATCCTCAGCAAGTTGAAACTTGAGGGGGAACCCAGGCAGTATACCGGAAGAAAAAGAATTTTGAAGATTCCATGGACACTCTGCCATCCACCTGTGTATTTGAATAAATATACCAACATGTTGTATCCGTGAAATCACCCATCATATCATTATTCATCATGATCGTGTCACATTAAATCAATCAATCATATTTTATATTTATGCACAATTATAACATATTATCAAGTAATTTAGTGATATATACATAAGAATAAATTATATATATGGTATTTTAACCTGAAATAAAGGTATTCATATTTACAGGTACTAATAAACAAATGTATTCACTTTTACTTCTTCAACTTTAATTAACTGATTATTTCATTTATATAAATGATATATTTTTAAAAGACAGTTATGTTTTGTTGCACTTTTAGAATGAACTTGATACGGCCCAAACCGAGATATGCCGACGATGTTTCTGATGCCTTTGAGCAACTATTCTCCGCCAGTCCCATGTCTAAGGTACCTTAGTTCGGTTTCTACTCTGTGTGAAGGTAGTTCTCTTGTAAGAAAGGTAGAAACATAGATAAAATGGATAAACATTCCCTTCTGCAGTGTAGAAATAATAGGACGATGGCGAATATATGCTAATGTTGTTGAACATGGTATGTAAACCAAAAAAGGACAGAAGCTCCTTTCTGCATACAGGGCCTGTATAGAAGTTTTATCAGCGTGGTCATTTAAGGGGTGTTTACAAGTTATTGTCAATGTTTATCTATTTGTATAGATGTAATTATTCTTAGATCCACCCTCCCTCCCCTCTGAGTTAGTACTTTAAAATGTAAATTATTTTCCTAGTTGCAAATCATGTAGATAAGCAACAGTTGTAACATGGTACATGCTGACGATATATTATAAGAACCACTATAATCATGTTTACAAACATTTACCTACAATCACTAAAGTTATGAAATTCACATGCAACCAACAAAATTAATATGCAGATCTTGACCATCCCCTTTTGTATGTTTCATACAAATAGATGAATATCGACAGTTGTGAACAGCCCATTACAAAGATGGTGGTTTGTTGAATAATTGTATTCTCTTCATAATGATATCGCATTCCTAATGCTTGTTTCAGTTGCTCAGTGTTGAGAGCGGCAGCAATGCAAACAACAGCGTGTTGACACCGTCGTCTTTCAAGCTTCCTGCGAATGTGACGCCAGTCGCAAAGATCTTCTTCCACCTGAAGAAGTCTGAAGGAAGTCTGAGCGTCGACAGCGATGGTCACAGTAGACATGGCAACAATCAGTTCAGCGCATCAAATACAGACAGTGATAGTTCTTCTAGACTCTCTTTGGAGCAGCAGCAGCAGCAAATAGATTTGGTGCAGCGCAGTGAACCATTAAATTTTAGCACAAAGTCTTACCTTGGCAGTCAAGCACTGGAACGGGCTGGTTACACAAACTGTGACGAGAGACCTGGTATGGAAACAGGGAAAGAATACACGGTCTTGATGTCTCCACGCATATATCTTCAGCGGCTGGATGAAAATGTAGAAGAAAATGAAGAATCCGTCATTGGAGGCCAAGGAAGTTTACACGACATTGAAGAAGAAGAAGAAGAAAATGCTGATGTAATGAACCTAGGTGAAGAAGAACAAATGGGGCATGATTTAGAAGAAAATGTCGACATAGCTGAACTTAGTTCTGAAGAAAAGATGATGAGCCATCGTGATTCAGAAGAAAGCGAGCAAGCTGATGATCAAGCAGAACTAAGAAAGCATGGGTTTAGTGAACAGACAAGAAAGCATGCGCCAGAAGTAAATGTGCAAAGTGGTGTTAGAAAACGAAAGAAAAAGGCAAGAATACGGAGTAGGAGCTTTGCTCCAAAAGAAAGTGAAAGTTCTGAGAGTGAAAGTGAAAGGAGCAGACCAGAAACACACAGGAGACATCACAGGGAGGAAAGGCACGGTACTAAAGACAACGATGCTGTAGCTAGAGATTCAGAAGAACAAGGGGGAAATGGTTGTGACGGAAACATAGAGTCTGAAAAAAGAAAGAGATGGCTGTCACAAGAAGATGAGCAGTATGATGAATGCGAAGCAAGTAGATGGACCACGAGGGCTCCCATAAGTAGAAGCCAACACTTCACTGATGATGAGCCTAACAAGCAAGACACTGAACGAAGAGATACACACAATTCAAAAGACAGACAAGATACTGACAGAAAGACATCTGAAGAAGAGGAAGCAAGAAAACAACCATCGGAAGAAGATTGGGAATGTGACGTCAACAGAAGGTTAACAAGAATAACCAGACAAGAGCATGCTGCCACTGATGTTAACCAAACACAGTCAGCGACATACAGTGAAAGTAAATCTAACAAAGAATTCATAGAAACAGGAACAACAACACAGATAGCCAGTCGATTGAGCAAAACCAGCAATCATAGAAAGCCACAATCTAGCCGTCGAAGGTGCAGTGACCGGGCAAATGATGATGAGAATGTCACAAGAAAACCTCTGTCATTTCATCAGGAGAAAGGCAGCACACGTATGCAGTCAGTATTGATTCCCCGTTCAACCAATCAAGACCTGAAGACACCGGACAAGAAAAAAATGGCAGAGACTACTGTGGCGATCTCTTGTGAGACTCCTCCATTTCGAAGAGTCACGAGAATAATGTCGGCAAACAGACGTTTCGGTATCCGGGATAAATCAAGAGAAGCCAACGATCATAGCCATGCAAAGAAAGGTATGTTTGACTCTTAAGGTGGTAGGATTGCCAATGACATGCTTGTTTTGATTTAAATCAAATTAATAAATGTTTTGAAGATAAAGTAAAAAAAATTCTCAGACAATGCCTAACACATTAAACCAGACCAAAAAGAATTTATTTTTTATGTTGATTAGTGATATTTAAATGTGTTTAATCAGGGATGATAAATTTCCGGTTTTTGCCAGAATTCCGGTTTTTATACTGCTCCAAAGATCACCTTTGTGAATCGTGTAAATCCGGGGAGAAAAAAAATGAATGTTATGGGGTAGGGCATATAAAATCCTGGACAATTCACCTACGATTTATCTTCGGATTGAGTTAACCATCTATCCACTGGGTGTCGCCACATGTTAATGACGCTGCCTGGTGATTTGAGACAGAACCGACCCAACCGAACCCGTGAATCTGCAAAGTAAAACCCTTGGTTCTGTCGGCTGTTCGCTTCAGCGCTTTCGAAGTGCGTGCACAAAAGCACAATAAGAAACGACGATGTATTTTGTGGAGATATCGATCATTTTCGAACACAATGGCTTATCGACGATTTGTTGTACGGCAAGACAAATGTTGCGTGAAGGACATTGACAAGTGTCAAGAATAAGTGGAATTGGGCGTGGCTGGGGAGATCGGCTGGAGACACTATGTTGGATATATTCATCAGTAAATTATCAGCACTAGGGAATGCCTACTGTTTGTGATGCGAGGCCGATGTCAACTATGCGGATTGGATCCTACAGGCTATAGTCAGATGGGAGCCGAAGGCATTGAAGTACACGCTGGCACTGCCCACGCTGGTCACCAATGTTCTATTAGAACCTGAACAGAGGGCGTATCAGATGGAAGTTCGCCGATTCCATGTAGACAACACACTTCCACAAGCACCCACAAGTTCCAGATTGGACTCGTGATGGGCTACCATATTCTCTACTGGCATGTTCCCAGCCTTGTCAAAGCTGGTGGCTGCAATGATGAGCTGCTTTCATGGTCCTCAAGTGGAAGGGAGTTTTAGTCACATGTCTAGCGTTCATGAATACTGCCACTGCCAGAAAGAATGTTAGTACATTCAACACTATCCAGACAGTGACGTACTCACGCAACAAGACTGTTATACAGGACTTCCACAAATAGGACTGGTCGCCTCGTTCACAACACGAGGGGTGCACACAAAATGTACTCCATCCATCTTGCCGAGGAAGGAAAGATGAAGGAGGAGAAGAAAACTGAGCTGAACATGTCAAAGACGAAGGCAGCCACCAAGTACAAAGCTAAGGAAGCAGTTGAGCTGGTAACGAAGAAAGCTAGAATGGTCCATCAACGGGCTGTTTTGACAAAGCTGGCCAAGGAGACAGCTGCGCGTCAGCCAACTCGGGTTCAGCCCAGAAAATAATATTAACAAGTGAGTTAGTACTATGACGTGTGTCCGTGAGTCCGGGTGCTTGTTTTGCTATTGGAAATGTTAAGATTTTCTATTTAATATTGCTCAAAATACACCATATGTCGTCTACAATTAAAACATATCTCCAAGGAGTCCCCCCTTCCCCCGATTAGAGACAGTCCTCTCGAGCTGAAATGTGGGCCACAGCAAAATTTCCGTTTTTTTCTCTGAATGTCACTCTCATCCCTGAAGTTTAAAGACAAAGAATATGTCAAAAATCATCCTAAAATGGCATTTTATTTCATTTTGAGAAACTCCCCAAAAGAAAAATTTGTATGGTTGTAAGTACAAATATGTTATTGACATTCGTACAGGTTTTTTTGTATACAAATGCATATTAAGTTTGATACAGCTTTATAAACATTTTGTTACAATGTTGAAAGACAGCAAAAATCCGTACTGCATTTTTTGGCTTTGTAAGTGTTGTAGTTTTTATAAAAAGTTGCATTAACTAATACTTCTTGGTTGTTGCTGATAACACAAGTGTCACCAGATGCTTGTTTTTTTGCTTAGAAATGTGACTTTTTCACTGGCATGTGGTTTATTTCAACACGATTTGACAAACACTTCTATTACTGAGATTTTCTCCCAAGGTTTTCCCGCCAAGTTGCCTAATGATATTGTGTTACGAAGGGCCACCTGTTGAACTTGTTGCAGTAGACAAGATTGATTGACACCTGCTGGGGTCAATCACGTGTCATTGCAACTGGCAGCGGAGGTCGGGCATTATCAGAGAATAAACAAAACTATAGCCAGTATTTGGTGGTTTGACAGTGTGATACATTTAGGTAATTATAATACAACAGCATAGTGGCATGAGAATAACCAGACTATATGATCTGCATTCATGGTGAACGAATTTATGTTTGAACTGGGCTGATGCACACGTGATCGTCACTATGGAAACATCATCAGTTTCCAAGAATCTGAAAAAGGTCTTTTCACAGACACACTAAAAGTAGTTTTTAAAGGACGGATTGGTGACATATGGCGCCAGTGCCTTGGTTTTTTTAATAGTACACATGTTCACACTGACACCTACTAATGTTTTATGAAGAAAACAATAAAGAAATCAACTGACATGATACCCAGCTCAGCTACCTTAAGAAGAACACTGTCACCTTGCTCATAAAATGTCAAAGAAAAAGCTTACTAAACCCTTGTCCAACCTGAAATTGAATATGCCAGTGAAGTCTGGAATCCCAACACAGCAACAGAAATTAACCGCATAGAACAAATCCAAAGACGTGCTGCAAGATTCTTCTCCGACTACCAAAAAGAAACACATATTAAACCACTCATAAACAAACTCAACTGGGACTCGCTCCACACACGTCGCCTCTTTCAACAAGCATCAATGTTTTAGAAAATCCACGACCTCATGGTCAACATCAGCCCTCCGTCATGTTTCCAGCACGCCATGCATATCTCCAACAGAATCGACCATACACTTAAATATACCAACACAATAATTCCAACCATCAATGCATATAAATATGCATTCTACCCCAGAGCAGTATCCAGTAGACTACCACCATCTGCTGTTCTACACATCATGCCATCATTGCCAGCCTTCCTGTGTGTCGCCATGCCAGCTATCAGGGAAATGCAACCCTTGCATGGCGTCCACATCCTCTAAAGCTACAAACTTATGTATATAATCCACCACTTGTTTTTATCTGCGCTTTTGTTTGTTTTTTGTTGTTTTTCTTTCTTTATTTTGAACGTGCTTCTACACAATTTTTTTCCCGTTTTGTTCGACTGCCCTGACGTTATGCACCGCACAAATCCCAGGTTAGCTGTGAATAGCTATAAAGGGATTATTACATCAAGCAACATCAAGCAAGCATCATTAGGGAAGTATTATAAAGTACAAAAATAATAAATTTTTACAACAGAATATATCTATATAGTATATACCATATTTAGTACAATCTACTAACTACATAAGGATAGAACATATGTTCCATTTTATATTTAAATACCATACCGGAATGAAAGACAAAAGCAATAGTCAATGCCATATAACAGTCTAATAATTACACTTACAGTCTAATTAAACCACATTGCTCTATTGCTGTTTGGTGGACAGTTAATTATTGGCTCAAGTACAAATACATCAGGATGTTTTTCATACCTACTGTAGTTTAGGCTGAATTGTGTGCACCATGGAGGCAGTTACTAAACTCATAGGCTTACTTGAAAAGGGTAGTTAGCAACTTGGCACTTGGCAGAACTGGCTTCAAAGCAGTGAAAGCCCAGTTTAATCCCTTTAGTTAATGCAGCAGTCACACTACCAGTGTCTCTTGCTATGTAAATGCTCATAATACTAGGGTAAAGTGTGTGCACATGTGGGTGTATGCCCTAGTGGCCCCACTGTGAACTAACAAATATAAAAAACTAAAACTCATCATAATTATATCTTTATAGCACAGAACAGCAACCTCCCTACTGACTACCAAAGTTGGTTCAATCTAAAAATTAGTTATCTGTATGATAACATTGCTTGTTAGAAAACTAGCACCAGAGTTGTTGAAATGCAACAGATGACTACAGAATGCAAGGAATACTCTGGACACTCCAATTTAATTACAAGATAATGATCTATCTAAGGAAAAGGGTAATTAACTAATGAATCTGTAACGTGCAATGCATCAGTGCTAAGATTGTAACGCTGTATATTTTGCATTCTGGTGCCTTCTTCTAATTGCGTTTGACACCAAATAGTTAATCGTTGACGTTTCAGCTTCTGTGGATGAAGTGAGACCAGTTGATCAGCAGAAGGCAAAGGAGAAAACTACAACAGCCCCTGATCTCGGTGAAACACCCGTCATCTCCAGAAAGGTGATTATAGAAGAGTTTTATACATATGAAAGTTGTATGTACATCCTAAGAAACAGCACAGTGTTTTTAAAATGATTTAGTATCCAGTTGTGTGACATACCGTCACACATGTCAACATCAGTCCAATCTCGTCCTAAGTTCAGGTAATTACCCCTTAGATGCCACCTGTCAGGTTGTTGTATGTCAGGTGCCAAAATTAAGTTTGTCAAAACTGAGACCTCTCGGAGAGCGTTTGAGTAGACATAACACTCCAGGTGTCACAACACATTATACAAATGGCAGCGATCGTGCGTGAAGTGTATTGGTGGAAACGACTTCACAGAAATCATTTTCTGTGATCATGTCCTCTGGATGTGTACAACAACAACAACAAGAAGCAGATTTAAAGGTTCCTTTTCAAAGGGCTGATCTTTTCAGAATTGTTGCATGGTCTCACATTTAAGAAATAATAATATTTGTTGATGCCATGCCATCACAGTTTGTGTGTATGTATGTGTGGCAAGAAAACCATTCTCAACCCTTAGATCACTCCACTACAGTGCACTCATCTTGTCCTTGCTGGGTGAATGAAGCCTATTCCATCGGTTTACTGCCTGAGTCCTACAGTTAGTTTTACAATATCATTCCTATGACTTTATAAATTGTAGCTGCTGAAGGTGTCGGCTGTCCGGCAGCACACCCTGGACAACTGGACGATTGTACGACTGGGCTACAACATTGGCGTGGACGGACACAGACCGTAAGTTTTCTAAGCCCAGACACCCAACGTGTACAATCCCTGCACTTACAGTGGGGATTTCTTGTTGTCGTTGGCTCCACCTAGCAAGTGGTGACGTAATGCGTACATTTCTAATGACAACTGTTTAATGATATTTCTAAATACAAATAAGTTCATGATGATTCTAATAACACAAATAGTTTCATGACATTCCTGTCGCACAAGTGCTTCATTGCATTCTTAAGCAGGCAAGTTATTTCACAACATTTCTAATCAGATAATTTAAATTGCTGCTGGTTAGACTCTGATGTGTGAAAGAGTTTTCTTGGATGGTTAGTCATGGGGAGTGGAATTCAAGTGGTTGGAGCCGGACCGACAATTGAAGGAACAGTGGTTTGAAACTTGGTACCAACCACTGTGTCGAAACTTGGGCAAGTTTGTTTGCCTCACGTTGCCTGTCTTTCAGAAGAGACACAGTAAGCTATTGGTCCCTTCTGTCTGGTGTATGTGCTATTAAAGTAAAAGATCCTATGCTGTGAAATTGAAAAATGACCTGTCATGGGCTCACTGAGTGGAGGTCTCATTCTCAAAAAACCCTAAGACAGAAAATGATGTTAGTCGTGTAATGGAAGAAGAAGACACTGTGATGCTGACTTGCGGTACCACTCAGTGGGTATGATTGTTGTAGCGATGACCCACCAAACCAGTTCTGGCACAGCAACGCCATTGTGAAGCGCATCAGTAGCCACGCCGTGTGCACCGTCAGTGGCACAGTGTACACACTACAGGGCAAGTTGGCGCAAGAGGAGGCCCATGCAGAAGGTGATGTCTTCTTTCTCGCCATTTCTTGGTTGGTTGGCCGATTTACGCATAATTTCAAGTAAAAAGGTATTTCAACCAAGAAAATATGTCATAGGTGTAATATGTGTGCTCTTCTGTTGTTATAATGGTTATATTTGGGGGGAGTTTTTGTACATAACACACATATACCATGTATAGAAATGTACAATGCTGTCATAACTACTTTCAGCAAGCAAACATTGAACAGAATTTGTGCAATGTTAAATACCTTTCAGTGTGCATTACAGATAGGCAGTTTGAGAAATGGGTCTATGTTGTGTATTGTAGGACTGGCACTAATTGTCTGTGTGGTTGTGTTTTGTGCAGGTTTCTCTAAGAAGGTTGTTGCTGCCTTCCAGAAAGGCTTCCCACCAGCGTGGAAAGAGATCATTCAGGAGCACAACGAGAAAATCAAGCGCAAGAGGTGAGAACTGTTTCACAAACGGGTGAAGACACACAAAGACAAACGGTAGTTGAGTTGCGTTTGGATTTGCATGCATTTACTCAGTTATTTGTTATAGAGACATTTAATTTTTATAGATATATTAGTTGTTCCTCTTTGTTTGACAACATATAAATTATTTACTATAGTCACTTCTGTACTTTTTACGATTTTGTCACTGTTGTGTGTGTGTTAATGACGCTTGTACATCACAATGTTTTTTGAGTTCATTGTGAATTACCTGCAAGAGAACAGTGAGAACAAGTAAGTGATCATATTCCTTGAGTTCAATGTATGTCTTTCTGTAGATCTTCTAAGACTCGGCCCGGTGAGTTGAAGATGCCCAGTGAGCTGAAGACACCTGTAGAGCAACGTAAAGTGAAACCGACAAAAAGACCAAACACCCAGCCCTTGAAACACCCCAGTGTCACAGCCACTCCAGGTGTGTGATGCTTTCTCAGCGGTGGGTGCTGTGTAGCACAGTCAGGGTCAAGGATATGTTCATATCTGATATTCTTACAAGTACATTTCGTCAAGACGTGGACAGCTTGCATGGAGGCCATTCACATCAATCACAGCCATTATTGGCCAGTTTAGTTTTTTCATTAACAAACCTGTGTCATTTGAGCCATGTATTTAATTAATGCTGATCCATTTAACTTGTTTCACTACCAGTTGTGCCGATGAGAGTTATTAATTTGGGCTCCTTGACTCGTAACTATTCGTTAATTTAGTGGCCAGCTGGCCCCCTCTAAATTTCACTGGTCTTATCAGTTGTATTTTCCTGTCTTGACCAGTCATCAGCCAGTCTTGAAGAGCTCGGCAAACACATTGCAACCCAACTTGCTACAGTATTCTTGGTTGCTTTGCATTGCATCATTATGATGAATGTGACTAGATAATTTGGACACCACAACAGCAATGTGGCTTGAGGTATTTATCACATGCATCCGAGCAGTGCACTCTTAGTGGCTTCTGCTGTCTCATCTGACCTGCAGTGATGTTCAAATAGCAGGGTCCATGTGGGGCTTTGAAATCTCTGAAAACATTGAATTACATCACTCCCAATTCAAGTCCTTGATATCCTTGAATTCTGGCTTGCAGCCTTGATTGGGGTCTACCTGTGGCCTTTGTTCACTGGTAGCCAATGCATTCCCTGCTGGTTTCAGCCTGAGACTCAGGTTGCCTTATCTGCTTATTTTTGCATAATCCATGGCAAAGCTGTTGGCTACAGTTGCCCGAGAACCCCGGTAGCCTGTGTTCATCAGTAGCCCCACCTCTGTCTGGAGAGCACTTCTGCTGCCCATGTGCTTATATTGCACAACAGTTGCCCATGGACCCCTTTTTATGATGCAGGTCTCCCTGTTCATTAAAATTTATCTTCCTTGTCCAATCACTTTTTATGGGTATGGCTGTTATGTACTTAGATTTAGCAGCTCATGCATCTACAGATCATCATGAGGCAGTAAAAAATTCCGCCCAGATCTGTTATTTGTCAGTACTTTGTTATCCCTTTATGTTTTGTTGATCTGCTGCAGGTCGCGGTCAGTGGTCTGGTGCCAGTTCATTCTCGGTTAAATAGCCTTGAATTTTCTTTTCATTAGCCTTGAAATAGCCTTGAATTTGGTATCTGTCATTGTGTACGGACCCTGAAATAGCGTTATGTATTTACTTTCTTATCTTGCAGAAACGCCGGTGATGATTTCCAGACTGTCGCAGACACGCAGTGGCCGTCACGTGATTCCGCAGCTGAAATGGTGGACCGGTCAACGTGTCACGATTGACCCCAACTGCCAGACCGTTGCCATAGCGCCCGGGACCCCGGACACACTGTGTGCCACTGTCTCCTCACACAAACCTGTGAGTCTAACTATAACTGATTAGCATATCGATATATGCACATGCGCACATGTTGATATTTTAACGTTTTCCTCCTAGGGAGTTTGCATCACAGGCACCAAACTTTCAGGGATTAATCTACTATGATCCCTGAGAAGAAAAGTAATGCCCATAATTTTAGAAATTCCCATTTTGTAAGCGTTCTTACCGATTGTAGGATTCATAGCAGGCATCAGACTGATGTAAATCGATTGTTCATAACGTTATCCGTATTTTCTGGAGATGGGCATTTTTATTAATAATTATAATAGCACATTTTATACAGTGACATTTTTTTGCTTCAAACTAATATAAAACCTAGTCTGAAATCGCTAAATAAATACATTAAAATATTTATAATGATTGTTATTTTAAAATATATATAGCACAATACAGCTTATCTACCAATAATAAAGTTTAAGAAAGAGATTTCTAACAGTATAAAATACATGCGCCACATGACACATACACACACCTGAGCATGATAACAAGTAGTAATTTCACACACTTTTATTACAGCGGCGCTGCGGCAGTCAACAAAACAAAAACCATGTCACCAATGTGGGAAAACAGGAAGTCACAGGAGCACAGAGACATCGCAGGGAGGGCTGCAAAATTGGGCAGGGGAAACACAAGGACAGTCGGAAAGGAAGGCAGAATTCGAATGTCAACAGAAAGAAGGAGGAAGGCCTCCAAGGCCCCACAAGGAAACTACAGCATCGTCGAAAGAACTCGGAGGTGAGAAACAATGAGACGGAAGCCTTGAACACACCGATGCAGCGTCTATTTACTGAACACATGGCTGATGTAAACAATGAAAACGTGGCAGATATTGACGATACCAACAATCAGCAAAGTCCGCAGTTGATGGACACAGTTAATAGGCAGCAGGGAACCTCTGAAAATCTTGTGAAGACCCTAAAGTTTCTGGAGCGTCACGAGCGAACTGGAGCCAGTGCCCCTGTCATGACAACGTCTTCTGAGGTGCTGCAGGTTCGTCGTGGAGAAATCCCCAGCGATGAAGCCGGTAGCTACGTCTCGGACAGCACTAACAAAAGACTTGGGCATGAGGACAGTAGGACCATTCCGATGTGCAAACTGGACTATTTAAATGGCGTCGAGACTGCTTCAGAAGTACCTTGTTCCGAGACTAACACTGGGGCAAGTTTGGACAAAAACAGACAAGCAAAACCAGGATGTGTGGCAAATATAACGAGGGATATTCTTAGATTCGTGAAGTCGAATAAGACCGCTGCCAAGCAAAGAATGGTGGGAAAGACACTGCCTTGTTACTCGCTAAGAAATAACGGTACTGTTAGAGATTCTCCAGGTTCCAAGTCCGACGATGGTGCTACAAAAGAAAGAGACTTAGATGCAGGCGATGTAAGACAGGAGGAACGTAGCAGCAGTGACACAAGAAACAACTTGACAGCTTTAGTCAAGACACCTCGTCAGCGGGAAGATACAGTGTCACTAAGAAGACATTGGAATAACATCCAAAGCGGGCACGCCAGTGACACGATGCCGCTGGACATTCTTCAGACGCAGGAGCGAGTCAGTCGACGTTCCGCTCTGTCGGACGCACCCAGGAAGACGCCAGTGTCACGATTCAAGCAAAACATGACAGATGACATCTTGTGTCATAGCGTCGAACACAAGCGGTTGTTTTCCAGTGAAGACATTGAAGTTCGAAGGCATAGTGACAAGCCACTGCGGCCTGGTCGCCAGAGAAATGGCAGAAGTGACAAGACTGATGCGGTACACAGTGGCAAAGCTAATGGTGGTCTTTGTTGTAAGGAAAGAAACACAAACAGCACTGAAGCAATGGTCAGAAGGATGAACGTGAAGAAAAAAACACCTAGAAACAGGAGCGGCAGGTTTTACTCACCGGAAAAAAAAGATGCTTTACTGCCAAAAAGCAGACAAAATGTTTTGAGTGCCCGACGGATATCATCTGATGACGATGAAGACGAACAGACGACAACAAAACATGTAATGTCTCGTCAGAAAGCGTCAAAGGCTCCCGAGAAAACTAAGAGGAAGACTGCTGCTGCCCCCAGTGACAAGCAAGAGAAACTGTCTGGTAAGTTGTGGTTCACGAGGATTGGAAGTCACAAAACATTGTTCCTATATATAATATATATATAGTAAGGTGCACATTTTTATGGTAAGAACGATCTGGTAAGAAGAATAAAAAACAGATTCAGCAACAGCATTTGTATGCAGTTTTTATTTCAAGAACATAAATGGTTTTACGAATATTCTGATTTGTCATTGTGCATGCTACATCTGGTATAAGATTTCTGCAAATGAATTTTGAAAGAAAAATAATGATTTCATCTAATAACATTCTTGTTATGGGTAACCACTTCGTTCTCAGTTCTATGGTTTTCTTCACAGTGGAACCTCACTATTAAGGGTACCCTTGAGACTGGGCCAAAGTTACCTGAATAGCAAGTTAATATATTGTTACGAAAATAGATGATCAAAAACTTTCATTTTTTCATATCCAAAGTGTATTTTTGTCTGGCAGAGGCTTTCGTCTAACATCTCACGCTCACTTCTTCAGTACTGATGACGCTGAATGACGTGAGGCAGTTCGTAATTGCCCTTGTCTCTGTTGATGGGTGTTCTGGTCTTCCTGATCCAGATGGCTTCCTTGATATGCCGGATTCTTTGGTTGGGTTCTTTGTGTACAATTTTCACTCCCTCCCAGTCTATGATATAGTTTTCAGTTTTTGCATGGTCTGTAAGGGCGGATTTATTTATGGTAGACATCAATTTTTTTTTCACTCCTTTTGTATTTCTAGTTTTTCATGTTGTCTATGTCCTTTTTGTGTTCCTCCAGTCGTGTTTTGAGTAGTCTTTTTGTCTCCAATGTACTCAGCACCACAGTTCTTGCATGGTATTTGGTACACCAGTTCGCCCTGTTCTTCTATCTACTTCACACTGCCATCTTCCTTTCCA
This sequence comes from Escarpia spicata, assembly GCA_963995525.1. Taxonomy (NCBI): domain Eukaryota; kingdom Metazoa; phylum Annelida; class Polychaeta; order Sabellida; family Siboglinidae; genus Escarpia; species Escarpia spicata. The sequence continues at coordinate 63,611,467 of OZ023211.1, forward strand.
GTTAACTTCGCATCCAAGAAGGGCATGCTGTTGGTCTCTTCTTCTTTTCGTGAAAATGATGCTACCCGTGGGGTCTACTGCCTTTCCTATGTGTACCAGGCAAATTACATCGTCCACGTATCTCTTCCAGTTTCTCGGTTGGCAATCGTCTGGTGCTGTGGCTATGATTTTCTGCTCCAAGTCCTCCATGTACAAGTTCACAGCAATGGGGGATACTGGACTGCCCATGGCTACGCCAAATTTCTCCTCCAAATCTAATGTACGTAGTCCCCAAAACAAATTTCAACAACTCCATGATGGCTACGTTTAGGTTTGTTCTGTTCTTTAGTGTCTTATCATTCTCTAGTCTTTTTCTGATGATTTCACACGCTTCTTTGATCGGAGTCTTCGTGAACAGCGACACAACATCATGACACAAATGATTCTCCTTCCACTCGGCTTTCTTTCACCAATTCTTGTTCAAGTGGTTGTAGTATGCCTCAAGTGTATGATGATGTCATTTAGCATCATCGGTACTGAAGAAGTCAACGTGAGATGTTAGACGAAAGCCTCTACCAGGTAAAAATACACTTTGGATATGAAAAGTTTTTGATCTGAAAAAGAACTATCCTGAAGAATGTTCAGTAATGTTACAAAAATAATTTGGAATTGTCATAGGGGGACCATACTTGCCAGTTGTATTACAGTGGTGACCAAAAACCAAGGTTCAAGTACAAATGCATTTTGACTTTGTGTCAGATGACAGAGGAGTAATTTGTGAACAATGTTCGTTTGACAGGGATGTTTGTAGGTGGCGTGGGAACGTTGAAACGTAAGAGGCAACTACGTGAGTTTGTTGAGCAGCATGAATGTGGATATGAGAATGATCTCTTTGATTCCACTCCGTTTCAGCAACGCAAAATTCGCAAGGTGGGCACAATCAATGGATTCAGAATACGATGTCACGATACAAAATTATCCATGCGAAATCTGTCAGGCTTCGCTTTGGCAAACGTTTATATATTGTATATATATATATATTACACACACGACACACATGTACATTACTAGTGCAGCATACATCTACCAGCTTACTCTTTCCCAAATACTGTTCATGTATAAACAACAGAGTGTCCGACAGCATCACATTTATGGGGGCATTTTAGTAATCTTGTCTGACGTAGTTGGTATGCAGAAGGTGACACAATGGATTCAACAGTTGGTTCTGATGAGTTAGATGGGAAAGCTAGAATGTGAGATGCACGTTTATGTGATGTCTTAGATATAAACAAAACCAGCCATGCACTTAATAATTTTTGTTTCTTAATGTGGCCTCACTACTTGGATATTTCAATGTCATTCGTTTTCCGTATAAGCACTGAGGATTTTTTGCAAATAATACTGTGATTATGGAAAAACGTTTCTTTTATTTTATCATATATCGGCTGCTTTGGATGATCTCGGGACACAATGATTAATTTGTAGTATTAAACCCTGATGAATTTAACATATCCATATCAACATTTGACGTCCAACGGCAGGTCGCCCCTCTGGTGGGCATTGACGCCGTGGATGACTTCTTCAACGTCACTGCTGGTCGGCTGTCCTTCGCGACACCCGGCGCCACTCCCTCCACTAGTCTGCGCAGCGCCTGGTTGCCCACCTCCGACAAGAAAACCCCCTCCTCGTCCATGACGGCCAGCCCGCTACTGCCCGAGTCCGTCAACAGAAACGCTGTTGACCGCTACGTGAACCGGCTGAAGAGAGTGGCAAAGAGACGGGGCACGAAACTTGTGTTGGGCACGACGGTTGCTGCCAGGAACCAGGTTGGTTTGAGGCAGACTTAACTCTTTAGACCTTAAAGTCCCAGGTTTGTTTCCTCACTTATTTGACCGGAAACATGAAAATGCGTGATCCATACATTCAAATGTTGTTTCTATTGATGGCACCACTGCATACATCATCATGCGGTTAATTTGTGCTGGGTTTGACCAAGTTGGAGTGTCGGTCTACGGGCAGGTTTGACTGACCTAAGGTCTAACGGGTTAACATCTTCTGGGTTGGATTCTACTATTCAATGGTGTAATCACTATATTATATTGTTGAATATGCACACACTATGCCATCACATTATAGGTGGTCATTTTTTTATTAAAATGGATTAATCTTTCCCACAGGGTGGTGTTAATCACCCTATTGAAGGATGATTAACTGACTCTATAGGTGGTGATATGAAGGCAAACGTTATGCCATTCCTGAAATTATGCCCAGTCACAGATAAATAAAACTTAAAGTGGGACTGCATTAATCAAATTCCAATACACATAAAATTACAGTGACAAATTTATTTTCAATGTACTGTAATGACTATGTATTTGGACACCTAACACTAATTAAATTATAAACTGTATCAAAAGAAATGGTACAAAAAAGTATAGGTTGTCTAAAAGCATTCAACATCCAAATGCATACATTGGTTGCTCCACCACATTTTGTTGTGCCACAATCATTGATTCACTCACAGGTGACCAAGCAGTCTGCAAACATACATATAATATAGAAATAATTGTTTGTAGATTTTTAGGGTATCCAAAAACATACAGTGTCTGATTACATACAGACTACAGTCAATATGGTACTGTCAATGTTAAGTTAGAATGTTCCCACACAGCCATGGGGATCAGAACTCTTACCTATCCGTGCCCTGTTTGTTGCAGGTGTCAGGGCCTTGGAGGGTGACAGGGGAGACCATTGCCTCCGTGTCTCCCAGCGTCTTTCACATGGTCAATCGGTCAGACAATGTCGACTCGAGCAATCCCGACGACTACTACTTCTCTGACGGGTCAGATGTCATATGACCACTGCGAACCTGCTGATTGACCGCCAGTCAGGATGTTGTTTTGTGGGATCTCTGGTTGGTGTTTGTTCATCCACCGGACTTAGTTTCGTTAGTGTGATTTATCTTGCTGTATGTACGTACGCTTAATGCTAGTTTTTCTTTGTCAGTGTTGTATATACGTATATAGAATTTTTGGCAGATGCGCAAAAATCAGTTAGTCATCTTTCAGTAGAAATAAGTCTATAATTTGCTAATAATCAGGCCTCTGTTGATCGCGAGTTTAGCGACTTATCAACTCGACTGTTACCAGGCTTGCAAAGAACCAACTATGTAGTGTGCTATTCTAGACTGTTACTACGACATTATACCTGGCTGTCCAAAAGGCATGGCTGACATCAATCACCACATGGTGCTTTTTGTTTTATCGTCATTGATTAAATTTGATTTTAAAGCGGGGCAGGGATGTCTACTGTATTATGACTTTCTACGTACCCCGGTGGCTACAGTACACAGCAATAAAAGGTCATTGCTTGATTACATTTTATGTGCAATGCATTTGCACATCTGAAAGAGACACAATGGTGTCATGTATGATTTCTGATCCAAGTGACTTGGGCATCTTCACAAAAAAGTGAGGCTACAATATCACTGTTAACCTGCAATGTCAGTGACCACATTGAGTATTTGTAGCATTATTGCCTGAATAGCTGTCTGTACAATTAATTAGGCTCGTTGTTGTTCCAGTCTTTAGTGTGTAAATAGTTTCAATACTATGAACAGTCGGTTGCATACTTTTGTAAGAATTATCGAACGAATGAACTTACCTGGGTAGTTGGTCAATCTTGTGAAAGTGTGAATATTGTTATAGTAAGATGTTAAACTGTACATAATTCATAGCCTTAAAGTCTACCATGACACCGCAGTTTTTTTTTATTTAGTTACAATGTATTTAGTTTAATACTACAGCTGAGTTATTGTGTACCATGTTTTTCAGTGCTGTGGAATAGTGAGACATTTTATGGAAACGTGTAAATACTGATAAAGTCATTTATATAGAGATAGTAGGTATTTATCTGTAGTATGGATAGGTACACTGTATGTTGAATATCAGTGTGTGAAACTGCAATGTACTATTATGTATACATTACAGTGATCTTGGCTGTAACCAACTGCTTCAAATAATAGTATAATTTGAATGATTAATTTTGTATAACCATTCTAGTTTGTGTGGCTGATAACAATGTTTACACTAAGAATATCTACCACCCCTCAAATTGTGACTCCAGTTCCCCTTAAAAAAAAGCATGTACATGTTTATGCTGTGTAGAGCAATGATTAGTATCATCAAAATTACTGTCTGAAACCCCACCATTTTTGTCTATGGTTATTTAATTAACAGAGCAACAAGACTGGTGTGAGGGGATTGTCCAACGGGAAATGTATGTACCTTTGTTTGAAGAAAGGAAATGAAGCTGCGAGCCTGTGCTTAAATTGGTATTAATTTTAGGGTTTGTTTAGAAGAAAGGTCTATTTGTATACAATAATAAAGTGCTGTAGTTCACTTTCATGTAAATAAACAACTAGTTAAAGTGACTGAATTGTGCTGCAAATTTCTTTCAGGCTGGTAGTTAAGTGGATGTATTCAGGATTAGCATTCATGCAATTTGCTGCATATACACACACATGCATGGACTAACATCCAAAGCCATAACTTGATAAGCTCTTTATGGCTGTTGGACAGGGAAGCCATTGACCTATCGACTCCAACAATTTTTAATTTATTGGATATATATCAATGGCGTGTTGATAAAACCTGATCTTTCAGGTAAATTGACGTTTTGATACAAAACTACAGAGGGCAACATGTGTTTGTTTTCATGTAACCATTTAAGTGATATTCCAAGTATAAGTTACACAACTTGCCCTGTAAATATAATTTGTTATCTGCAAAACTAGCTTTTTTCACATACAAATGTTGAATAAACATGTTCATTTTGAAATCGCTATGAGTTGCAGATTATTATTAAGTATGAAAATATCTTCAACAAAATCTTACTTTACTACAAAAATTATGTCATTCAGGGAGTCGAGACGTTAAAAATTAAACTTTGTAATTTACACTGTTTATCATGATTTTAGAATAATAAAAACTAACAGATTGTACCTTTACGTTATGGCAAGGTAAGATGCATCCCATTTGTGCATTTTTATTTACCAACAAAGAAACCAATGACACAAACATCTATACAATATGTATCGTATATTTATCAGTTATTTCTTTAAATAAGACAGACAACACACATGCTTTATACCCATAATAAAGAAAATCAACTAGTTGCAAATACCTGTTGACAGAATAGTTATCTCATTTCGATTGTAAGCATAACTACAAAAGTATTTCTAAAAAAGTTCAGCACATGGAAAGATACGGTGTTAAAAAAAAACATTTCAGTTTTCATAGTTACTAATGATAAATATATTCCACCGGTGATGACATGAACCACGGCGTCATACTTTCTGATCATCAACGTCTGCTGCGTACTGTTTTATAGATGCCACAAATTTGTCTGTCTGGATGTCTGTGTTTTCTAAATCGTTAGAGTAGTCGACACCTTCAACGATGCAGCCTGGGATTGCTTCTTCGAGCATCAGTGCCACAAGTGTGGGATTCTTTACCGATGGCATGTTCGCTATCCGTAGTCGTTTCAATTTTCTGTAATGTGAAATTTTCAGTATGTTTAAAGATTAGAAATCCAGGCGAGCCATGAGAACCAACTGAGGTTCCAAGTTCGTTTTGCTTTATTGTAGATGAGACCATGTTTGTGTGACCTTCATTTAATGATTTAATTAGAAATCGGAATATTACATTATATGAGCATATTTTTACTAAAGACTTTCTTTCCTTACATATTTCTTGTTGTAATAAAAACATTAACACTATCCTGCTAAGAATTGTATTATCAATATAAACTGTATTCTTGAGGAGTCAAATGAGTCTATACATATCTACCCAGTAATAATAATCTTTACATCTTTTAATAAAATACTCAAAGTGGTGTCATTACATTGCAGTTTGCAACTATCATTGCACAACCTAATATATTTTTTAAACAGCCAACGAATGCAGCAATTTTGTCTATAAATTAAGTTGTACACAAGTTGTAGTCTATAATTTGGTAGTACTAGTAGGGTGTATCAAAGAAATTGAAGAAACAAGTTTATTTTTTTAAACTGAACAAAGGTTGTTTGTGTGAAACAGATGTGTCTACAGATGATGTCATCAAAAATGATGATGCGAGATGATGGTATTTCAGGCACTCTTGAGCTGCCCTGTCCAGGGGATCATTTCACAAACTTCTAGAGCTTGTAATTCAGATTTTTGCTCATCAACACTGATCTTGTATATTCCTCAGTGTTACAGCAGTGACTTTTTGCATTTTAAAAATGCTCCTTATTTTTAACGTATTCTGTCTAGTGACAAATTTTCCTTATTTTAGTGAAATGGTCCCCTGGGGCCAGTTTCATGAAGTGTACTTAAAGTTATGCAATTACATAGCGTCATGTGTTTGCGTAAACTCCTACATTCGCTTATATTTAAAAAATCACGTAATTTACTAAGACAGTGATCTTAGTGTTAAGAATGTTCTTACCACTTCATGAAACCGGCCCCTGGTAACTAGAATGGTCAAATACTTGGGCTGCTTTCACAAAGCATTCATAATACATGTGAACATATAACTAAGATTAAGTGACTTGCAGTGTTGCAAACAATTGTATGAAACCACGAACAACCCCTTGTACAGAGATGCACATGGAATGAACACTTCATGAAACCAGCCCCTGATGATTGTCTACGAAGAAGACCTCACAATGAACTCACTCGAGTCTGTGGAGACAGGCCAGTCCTCGCTCCGTCACTTGAGGACATTCGCTGAGGTCCAGGTACAGCAGTGAATCACTGAACTGGCCGAACCGGTCAAGGCAGAAGTCGTCGATGTTCTCACAACGGCTGAGATTGAGGTACTTCAGATGCTCCAAACGTACTGCAAAATAATAAGGGAACTGCCTTGTGAACATATTCAAGTTTTTTTCAGGGTGTGTGTGTGTTTTGGTCAACTTGCAGAGTTAGTGGTTTCAAACGGTGTTTTCTTCTGCAGCTGATGTTAAAATATTAAAAGAGTGTATATTATTATAATCTTCAATTCAACATGCCATGTTGCACCATAGACATTAATGGCTTATTTAGCGTGTCGGTAACTCATCCAGCTATTTAGCCGTGACGTGTGTGAGTGAATGTGTGTTTGATAAAAATGACATGTTAAGTCCCCGGCAGTGCTTATATTTATTGAATGTATATATATATATATACATCGTATATCGAAACAGTTAGAAACAACATTAATTAGAATATTTGTGAATAATATAAATATTTAACTAAGTTGAGGTAATTCTTTGCAAATCCTTTGTTATGAAAACTTTCCAAACAAATACAGTTATCAGGAAATTGCCCGTTCAAGTTTATCCAGCACACGCAGCATTTGACCTTATTATATTACTACTGGTAATTTATTTTACAAAAAGATCTCTATAAAATTGCAAACTAACACTTACCAAAATTGTCGAAGCTTTCATACAGCATCTGTGTTCCAGAGGCATCTATGGCCTCCAGGTACAAGTCTGGGACAAAGTTCCCTGGGAGGTTGACATATTTCTGTTTAGGATCTTCAATCTTCACCCAGTCGTCAATGCCAACAAACTTGACAGTGGCCTGTCGGGCTACGACAAAGTGAGCAGTGGCCAGGTCTGGTCCCAATGTCCGATGGCGTTCTTCTATGAATCTGCACAGAGCAACCATGTAATGAGTGGTCATTGTGTATGGGATTATTCATAAGAGAAGCTTCTTACTTATTAGTTTGGTATGTCTGTGGAGAACTTGTAAGATGCACTTTATATTATGTGATATCATGTTATGATAACAAGATTGTCTTACTTACTCAAATACGCTGACATATTTAATGGCATTCATTAAAAGTATAGCTGCTTCAGCTATTAATTTAGCATATTGCAAACCAGATTCATTGATGTTCATTTGATAAAAAGTATAGAGAGAGAGAGACACTTTGTGGTCTCTTGTGGAAGATTTTGAGTGAGGTGGGAACAACTATTTAAGACTGCCCAATTCTTCTGCAACATTTATAAATGCACAGTGGAGTACCAGTAATACTAATAATGTGTCAAATAAACAGATTCACAGTAACAGTATTGTGAATATGTTACATGACATATATATACCTGTCAAGTCTCCCGGAAAATGTCTCGGATTTTAGGCAAATCTCCCATATTTTCAGAAAATTGTCAACAACATCCCTCCCCCCATCTTCCGATTTCATGAGCCGAGACTGCGGAAAAGCTGAAGCTACAGTGACAAAAAATTTTCAACAGCACCCCCTCATCATCTTCCAATTTCAAGATCAGAGACAGTGCGATGACACAGCATGACATGGGAAGCATCCTGAAGAATCTCTGGATTTTAACAAAGTTGGCAGGTACATGTATACATATATATCATTTGGACAGATTGACAATTAATTGTTACTCAAATTTATACACTCAATGTGATTTATGCAGCAACAAACCTGTGGTCTTCCACCAACAAGTCGCGCTCTTTTTTCTTAAACCAGCTTTTTATCCGTACTGGTCGTAGATCGATTTCTTGCTGTATTTTAGTAATGAGGTCACGATCAAAAGTCCTTTTGGGGCTGAATATGTTGAATATGATACCAGTACGACAGGGAACCCAGCAATGGGTATACTGGCGGGGGCCTGGCAAGATCTTCAGCTGCAATCAAAAGTGCAATCGGTTAAAACAAAAAAGTAAATCAAACTAAAGCCTAAAAAGGTGGAGAAAAGACATGCACACCAAACTTTCTCAGTTTCTCAAATTATAAGCCGTCATAAATAAATATCATATTTCATACTGCTTCACTAAAAACTGGCCCAATGGCCAATAAATATATTCTGAAATTATTGGATATAATTTTACAGCATAACATAAGACAACGGGGATGCCGAGAGCGAGAACGGTGCATCCCTGGGCTCGGGTGATGATTTCACATCTTATCGCTCAACGAACCAACACCCTAGCCGTTCTAGAAGTGTCAGACAAAACAGCTATCAATTGTGCTTTTGGCGCATGCATGCGAGTTTAAACATATACACACACCGTTGCCCGAAGCGCCATTATTTGATAATGGTACTCCAAACTAATAACTCATTTGCCCTTGTCTGTCTTCGTTAACACAGAAGACGAGTGGTGCCATCTAACGACCAACGACACGTTAAAAATGGTCCAATCGGAACTGCGGTGTTGCGCATGTGCGGATATTCCAACCCGGAAAGTTCCTTGGCAACGTAAATAAACGATAACCTTAGACTTAGGACCTTACTTAGTAGACTTGGATTTAACACTGTAGGTAGGTGTACTGGTTATCTTCTGGTTGTATTTAGGGCTGTAGAGTTTCGATGTAAGACATATGTTTGGGATCCACATATTTACATACAAATACAAGTAGCCAGTGCATGCACATTTTCAAAATGTGCATGCACTGTTTCAGAGTCGGACTCAGTGTCCGCAGTGCCGGCAGTGCAACTATCTCACCTGTTAGTCAGTCCGGTAGATATTGATTTGACACGTACTATGTACTGTCGATAATCCGTTTTTAGTTTTAATCATTCAGTGTGCACAAGTATATGTGTAACAAAAACCGTGAATATATATGGTGCCATATTTCTGATCCATTCAAATAAATACATAATTTATAATTATAGTGGTAGACGCCATTTTATCGCCTCGATTTCCATCTTTCGTTTGATTACATGGGCCGTGTGTATTCTTCTTCCTCTATTCTGCCTAACCTCAACTCACTGAGGATACTTGCGGAGGTCTGGCAGTCGAACACGAATAGTGTGAGAGCGCGGTGGTGCAATGGCTGGCATACTCGCCTGGCATACAAAACTCGACCGCTTGCAGACTGGTATATTTGGTGTAAAAACCTGGCCCTTAACATTGGGGATTGTGTAACCTTTATGAGAGATCATGTTAATCAGTACCCGGTAGTATTCGGTTTTACTTTATGTTTTCGGTTTACTTGGATTAGGCAATCTGAAGTGTCTTTGAGTGTTTTGAGCCTATCAATCCAAAAAGAGTATAAGGGCCTAATAGTTACACTTAGATAAGGTGCTATAATAGCTAAGCCTACTCTATGATTAGAACAAAGATTCTGGGAGCAGCTAATGAAGCGCCCATAAGGGGTTTTCCATTTACGTAAATGCATTTTCACTTCCCATTTTAGAAAGAACACCATTTGTAGTCTAGCTCTTCTGAAAGAAATTGGCAGGGTAAAGGAGATTGTTCAAATTTTGAAACAGCACAAGGACTAGGTAGAAACCCTGATTGACAGCCCAGTGCGACTACCTGTGGAGCCCCTCACCCCTCACTCTATCAATCATTATACCCATTAAAATACACAGGTCTAAGCATGGACATTTGGTGTTATTGTTTATTAGTAGTTATACGTGTACCTTTATTCTACCTACAAATTAAAATCAACCCAGATAAGTGAAAACTTTTATGTTTCCATAACAGATGGGGGGTTTCTCAAAACGAACACACTTTTAGGAGGGGTGTACAGGCCAATGTTACAGAACATTACAAGGAGGTGCGGGGTCTGGAAAGATCTAGATTTAGCATGACGTACTATATGGATGGCCCTGTATTATTGAACGAGGTGTTCAAAGCTTTGACTACTGCTTTGGCTTGTATACCAAATCAACAAGGTCAGTGTCAGTTTCAGTAGTAGTTATGTGGTAGATTTATAGAAACTAGTAGCCTACTGTCAACCATAATATTGACCCACTTCTCTAAATAGCCACTGATAACGGCCGACGTCATCATGTTCCTGTCGTATTCGGACATCATGCTCTGCTTAATCTCCCTTGCACCAAGCATCAATCTAACATGTGTATGTGATTCATTATGCTACAGGCTTAGTTTTCCTAAGCGAATTTTGCAACTATTGCGAACACCATACGTTCACCCATACACCATGTAGACACCTGTTAATGCGTTTTGTGAAATGAATTAAACACACAATGGATCAAGCATACGTTTTTTGGATGTAGTAAACGAACATATACTTAAATATTGAGTTTTGTCAAACTAAGTTGGCATAGTTGGTTGACCTTTCAAATAAATAACTTTTTTTAAGAAATGGATGATGCTATCATCTAGCTTTCTTGTTGTTCCACTGCGCTGATATGCCATCAGCATGTATCGTATTGACTGATTTTCGACATGGCCGGCCTATCATGTTTGTTGTTGTATGACGATTGCCTTAAAGTTTGATATGCATGCGTCATCTAGGACACAGCTGTTTGTTCTTTTGTCCTGCCAATTGATTAGCATTATCTTTCGTAAACAACGTTGGTAATATTGCTCTAAGGCAGTTATATATCACCTGTATGTCCTTGTTCCAACTTCGTAAACAAGTGCCGGAAATACAACAGCTTTGTAAACCATTAGTTTTGTATCTGATCTGATGTCTCGGTTATCAACGACTTGGGTTCGAAAGCGCCCAAAAGCTGAGATCGCAGGTTGTAGTCGGTGTTGTATTTCGTTATCAATGTTAGTCTTCTAAGAGGAGTGACTTCCCAGATATCAGAAATGAGAGACGTTTTCCAGAACTGCACCAAGTATTTGTATCGAGGGCATCGGACAGATTTGTATTTCTGCTGGTTGGAAGAATTTTTTTTAGTTGATGTACAGAGTTAGCGCCATTCTCTCATATGCTAATGTGAAAGTGTTCACAATCCTGCTCCATTGTCATTACTGGATCGCCAAAGGGCGTGTTATGGTGACCAATTCACGGAAGGGCCTGTGCGTGATGTCTTTTTGAGTGGGAAGATTACTGCACAATATACTCCGCACTGTCTTGACAAAAACATTGCCTGAGTACAATGGCCAGGAGAACCCGTACGATTAAGGACAACCTTCTACTGCAGCCTTTCATCCGCTGAGTGTCGCGTAAATGCGTTTGGGCGTTTAAAGCGAACACCCATCTTTCCATGCACGCTATTACGTCACAATGAAAGACGTACTATCTAATCATACTGACCTATGTCTCGCCTCGTAACGTTTGAGAACGAGTATAAATCCTGGACAAAACCTATTCAGACTATGTGATGGAAAGTATTGCGAAGAAAACAAAGCTCGTGACTACCAACTTAAATGGCACACAAGCACGGATACACGTCAACGGGAAAGAACCAGAAACTATCGCAAACTTCGCATATCTCGATGTAACACTATCGGATGATGGTTGAAAATCAGAAGTTCTTTCAAGAATTGCACTAACCTCAGCCTCAATTGCAAAGCTAAAACCAATGTGAAAAAACAGCAACATCAGACTGATACGTGCACTTATCGTATCGATCTTTCCGTACGCTTACGAGACATGGACTTTTACAGCAGATCTAAAAAAGAAGAATACAAGCTTTAGAGACGAGATGTTACGGAAACATCTTGCGCATCCCATGCACAGACAATGTCGCCAACGAGGAAGTCAGAAATGCAATCTGTCGAAACATCGGACAACACGAAGGCATCGTGTCTACGACCAAAGGGGCAAACTAAGATGGTGTTGACATCTCGCAATATCTACAGGCCTGGCATAAACCATTCTCCTGAACACACTGAGAGGGAACAGAAAGAGAGGCAGGCGAAAAACGAACTGGAATGATAACATCGAAGAATGGACAGACTTCGACTTCTACGAATGGCAGCAAGAGACGGGCAAATGTATCAAGATATTGTACGATTATCGTTAGATGTGTCACAACGACCACATAACCTTATAAGATAGGTCAGGTGATAATGACAAAAGCACTTCAGTTGAATCCAATTCCGTGGAAACTTCAGCGCAGGGCCGCATATGCAATATTGATGTTGATAGCAGATTAGGAAAGTAAGCACTGTTACACTTACAAAGGTCCATCTTCAGCTGGAATAGCATTGCGATTCCTATATCTTCTTTTTGTGTCCATCACACTATGTGTTTCCTTTCTCTGGCGCATGTCATGATGACGGTGAAGTCTTCCAGTCCAACAGTCGGTAGCAGAGGTACGGTCTCCTGCACAGTCGCATGACGGTGACGACGTCCTGTCAGTGTAGTGCCATTTTATTATGTCTCGTCAGTATAACGCCGTCTTCTGGTGTCTCGTTAATGTCGTGGTTGTCTTTGTTCACCCTACCTTGTCTATGCATTCTCAGAGGAGTGAGCAGTTAATAAAAAAATTAATATGTAGGTTGCTTAGATGAAATTGCCTGATAAGTAATAATACAAATCTTGAAAAAAATACGCAATAGTAGAAAGGAAATTAATGCAGATATTTGATAAGTTGCAGTAGTAATAGCCATCTTGCGCAAGATAACCATTGGCAACGAGTGAGAGAACGAGGAGACGAATAGAAGGGAGCAGCTGCCCTCCTGACATTTTTTCGAAAGCGCAGCGGCGAACAATTTGCAACAACAATTATGTGTGTATATAATTATATATACGTGTATATAGTATATATATGCAACATGGTTGAAAATCCTCAATACTACGAAAGCGCAACAGTGAAACACACATCATACATTCATACATATAGGCTGCCTCTCACTTGGCTATACACAGTTACACACACACGCACACACACACACACACACACACACACACACACACACACACACACACACACACACACACACACACACACACACACACACACACACACACACACAATTTGTGTCACTCATTTATCTCGTATATGAACGCAATTTTGGCAACAGGTTTCATTCAGTGGCTTATATGTTCACTGAGCATATGTCCACTTGATCTCTCTTGACTCGTTGGTGACGTCAGCTGTTCCGTTTGCAGAAGACACGATGACGTCAGTAGATAGCAGCATCGTGGCCGGAAGTGTCCCGGCATTCAGCAACACCGCCATGACGGACAAGAGCATCTCTAAGACGGGCTCTCGCGGTGCCTTCAGCGAGCAGAAGAGCCCGATCACATCAGCAAACAAAGTAAGAGAACATTTTAAACACGTCATGGCGAACGCAGATATGCTGTGCTTTAAACGTTTCTGACATGTTAATGAGGAACGTCAGAAACTGCCTAAAAAGAGAGACATTTGACTTCCGTTTTACCATTATCATGTCGTCTTATGTCAGTTTTGGATTGGGTTTATGTGCTATTTAAAGTAGGCCTACTTTGTGAAGATAAACACTTGATCTGGAAGCGGGTGGCGTAAAACTTGCCGGAAAAGGCACATGATATTACGTTAAAAATATAGGCACATTATAATTATAGTCTGGAATCGCAGCGCCATCGAGAAATATATAGGATGGTACTAAATGTCTTTGTTTATCTTTCGGACGCCATCGAGAAATATAGGAGGTACTAAATGACTTTGTTTATCTTTCAGAATGCTGTCATAATGCTACGTAAACTATTGCACTGCGCTTAATAAAAGTATGACAAAAACTACTGTAATATCACAAATAATAATATAAACCAAACCAGGTTTTGTCGGAACCGAAATGTAATGTAGATTGACACACTGAAGTCAGGAAGAATCAGGGAACTGCAACACCCTCAAAATCTTACACGAATACGACGACTGTTGAGTGATGACCGTCTCTGCGCAGGTTCCGTCGCCGACAGACAAGGACAAGGACAACCCGGCGGCCGACCATCGCAGCATGCGCAGGATCATTGCTGAGGACCCGGAGTGGTCGCTCGCTATCGTACCGACGCTTGTTGAACTTTGCATCAAACACCTCGTCATCAACTTCGAACGTGAGTATTGTGTTCCAACCAGTGCAGTGCGTTGTATTCGCACGTAGAGAGGCGCAAATTGTCACACTCACTTGATTAGCGAGTACAGTTGTAGTGGTGGCATAGTTCTCATTATACAACAGCAAACTAAAACATAAGGATTTATACTTACGCCGCCATGTAAATCTAACTAATCACATCGAGTTCACGGACAAAATGTTTACTTGTCCACGATGAATTTCGACTGGAATACACTGCATACTATATAATAAAGCCGACTATATCCATAGGCATAAAACTTTCAATTTATATTTGGAATTGCTGTTAATCAGAAAGGTAAGTTCATATATATAGTACACTATATCCAATACATTCGCGTTGTCAAATGTTAGGATAGGTGGTTTATACTGTCATATTATTCGACTATAATATTGTTGACCTAATCTTGTCGTGTGACACCTTTACGAAATACAGGGCTTCCTGCGACGATCACATGCTGTTTTGTTGTATCTTACATGGTGGTAGCGTATCTTGATGAATTCACGCGCATAAACCGGTAGATCATGATTGAATTGTGATGAACATTAAACCATGAACGTTTATGCAAGTCCCCTTTGCGCGATTTCAAACAAAATGCGTATATCGGGGCACTTAGACACGATTCTCCGCGTGAGCGTTAATAGGTGGCTTTGACGTATACCTTAGCAACGGGGATCGTAATGCGAAGAAGATAGGCACACATAATGGAGACTCTTTCGCCCCCTGGGCCGATGTCCTTTTCCGGCAACGTATCAGAAACGTGGAAAAGATGGATCCAGCGATGGACGCTTTATGCAAGAGCGTCCGAGGTTGATGTCAAAGACGACCCAGTGAAGTGTGCAATCTTTCTTCATGTGATCGGGGAAGAGGGACTGGAGATCTACAACACCTTCCAGTTCACCGAAGAAGAGGCGGATAAGCTCGACCCGTTGAAGGAGAAATTCGAAAGTTATTGCATTCCTAAGACAAATGTGACTTTCGAACGCTATAAACTCAACACTCGAACACAACATGAAGGAGAGTCTATCGACCAGTACGTCACCGAACTCAAACATCTCGCAGCGACGTGTGATTACCGCGAACTGCGAGATGAGCTAATCCGGGACAGGATTGTCCTAGGGTTGCGCGATAATGCGGTGAGAGGACGGCTTCTGCGCGAAGCTGACCTCACTCTCGGGCGTGCTGTTGAAATGTGTCGGGCGGATGAGGCGTCTAGACAGCAAATCAAGTCGATCGAAACTAGACCGGCAGCAGGCGTCATCAACGAGGTGAAGCGGAGTCCGGGTGGTAGACGTGGAAAACCGCCATTCAAGCCGTCTACACCACGGAACGCTCCTCACAGGCATGCAAAGTCAGTCGTCCAGACATGTGACGCGTGTGGCTACCATCAGCACACACGATCAGAGTGCCCGGCGCTGAACGCCTACTGTAAACTGTGCCACAAGAAGGGTCACTTCGCGAAACGGTGTTCGACGAGAAGAAACGTACACGAAATCACTTCGGCAGTCGGGGTAG
Source organism: Escarpia spicata (assembly GCA_963995525.1). Classification (NCBI taxonomy): domain Eukaryota; kingdom Metazoa; phylum Annelida; class Polychaeta; order Sabellida; family Siboglinidae; genus Escarpia; species Escarpia spicata. Next base: position 63,627,718 of record OZ023211.1, read on the forward strand.
AGCCGTCTGAGTTCTTCCTTGGGTCCGTCGAGTCCAAGGAACACGACGAGCCACCCTGGCACACATCAGTGGAGATGAATGGCACGGTGGTGGATTTCAAGATTGACTGCGGCGCAGATGTCACCGTCATTTCGTCTGAAACCTATCGTCAACTCCACGAGCGACCGAAGCTGAAGTCGGCCAACGTTTCGCTAGATTCACCGGGTGGTAAACTGTCCTGTGATGGTCACTTCATAGCGAAGATATTGCGAAAACGAAAGGTGACGAACGTCCACTGTTACGTCATACCAGGTTTGAAGGAAAACCTGCTCAGCAGAGCTGCGGCGGTCCATCTAAGCTTGATACCGCGGCTCGACAACGTTCACACGTCCGACTTCTATGACCTTGACGTGTTTGGAGAGCTTGGTGAGCTGAAGACCCGGCGCGTACACATCAAACTGAAATCTGATGCACAGCCGTACAGCTGCAGCACGTCTAGACGCGTGCCACTGCCGATGCTCGACAAGGTGGCTGCAGAACTCGCTCGAATGGAACGCTTGGGGGTAATCGTCAAAGTGACAGAACCTACCGAGTGGTGCAGTCCCATAGTCGTCGTGCCGAAATCAGGAGGGAACATTCGCCTATGTGTTGACTGGAAACGTCTCAACGTCGCCATCAGTCGCGAGCGATATGTGTTGCCAACCGTTGAAGACGTCATCCACAACCTGGCTGGGGCCGAGGTGTTCTCGTCTTTGGACGCCTCGTGCGGCTACTGGCAGTTGGGTCTTCATGACGACAGCAGCATACTGACGACCTTCATCACGCCATTCGGTCGATACCGTTTTCTACGGCTACCGTTCGGAATAAGTAGCGCGAGCGAGATATTCCAGCGTGAAATGAGCGACATTCTCCGCGACGTCCCCGGTGTGTCGGTGTATCAGGACGACATTCTGGTATGCGGGAAGAATATCGCAGAACACGACCAACGACTCGAGACGGTGTTCAACATCATCGAGAAGTCAGGACTGAAGCTGAACAAGGCCAAGTGTACCTTGCGACAACCTGGGCTCGAGTTCCTGGGTCATTGGATCAGCAAAGACGGAGTCAGCGTCCATAGAGACAAGGTGAAGGCCACCCAGGAGATGAAATCGCCCGAAAACATACATCAACTTCGTCGTTTCCTCGGAATGGTGAACTACCTTGGACGTTTCGTGAAAGACCTCGCCCGATTCACGAAGCCACTCAACGAACTCCTCTGCAAGGACATCGTGTGGGTGTGGGGAAGCGTGCATGAGAAGGCGTTCGCTGAATTGAAACAGATGATATCGTCTACTCCTGTACTCACATTCTACGACGTGAAACTACCCACAGTCATATGTGCAGACACAAGTGGATACGGCCTCGGTGCCGTTCTGATGCAAGTCCATGACCACCAGATGATGCCTGTGGCGTATTGTTCCAGAACGTTGACGAAAGCGGAGATGGGATATGCGGCCATTGAGAAAGAGTGTCTGGCGTGTACGTGGGCGTGCGAAAAGTTTGACCGATATCTGATGGGGTTGGAGAAGATCAAGTTGTTGACTGACCACAAACCTCTCATCCCGTTGATCAACTCTCGTGATATCGACCAGACACCGATTCGGTGTCAGCGCTTGTTGCTTCGCCTGATGCGATTCATCATCGTCGCAGAGCATGTGCCTGGTAAAGACCAGGTGATCGCAGATACTCTGTCACGACAACCTCTACAGTGCGACCAGCGACTGGACTCTGTGGATGCCGTGCAGTCGTACGTCGAGGGTATGCTATCGACAGTACCCGTGCTTGACTCAATGCATCTCGCAGGCAGACGAATGCTTGCGCGATCTGTACCACGTTCGGTCAGAGTTGAGTGTCGTGAAGGGAATCCTCGTGCGTGCTCGCAGGATCGTCGTCCCGCAGTCGTTGCGCAGCGAGATCCTCGAGAAGATCCACAGTGGTCACCAAGGGATCACGAAGTGTCGCGCGCGAGCTAACGAGACAGTTTGGTGGCCGGGCTTGTCGAAGTCGATTGAGAGCCTGGTAGCGCGTTGTGCTGTCTGTCAAACGAAGAGATCCTCACAGTCGAGAGAGCCTCTCAAGAGCACCCCGATGCCCGACCGTCCATGGCAGAAAGTCGGTGCAGACTTGTTCGACTTCCGGGGTAAAAACTACATCGTCATGATCGACTATTACCGAAGTCTCACATCTTAGCAACACATCTTCATCAGCCGTGATTGCGAAGAGAAAAGATGTGAATGCACGATGGGGCCATCCAGATATCCTATTTACAGACAACGGACCGCAGTTAAAGTCCCGCGAGTTCGCAGCGTTTACGAATGATGCGCTCATCAACCACGTGACCAGCAGTCCCTACTTCGCTCAGTCGAACGGGGAAGCGGAGAGGGCTGTACAGGTCGCGAAGAAACAGCTCGCGCAGGACGATCCGACGAAGGCGTTGATGGTGTACCGCGCGACACCTATTGCCGCAACAGGGTACAGCCCTGCAGAACTCATGATGGGCAGGCGTATGAAAACGACCGTACCGATACTGCCTGAGTTACTACAACCGAACTGGCCGGACTACGAGTCCGCCTTCAACAACGACGAGGCGACGAAGCGGGTGTACGGACACCACTACGACCGTCACCACGGCGCGAAGCAGCTACCACCTCTTCAGCCGGGCTACGCCGTCCGCCTCAAACGAGACGACGAACGCAGATGGTCAGCAAACGGCACAGTACTCGCACGTGCTGATGCTCCGCGTTCCTTCATCGTCGAGACAAGCGACGGGGGCGTGTACCGACGGAACAGGAAGCACCTCCTCAAAGTGCCACCTGAACCGCCACGCACTTCCGAGACGACAGACGACCACCGAGACGAACCTGATGACGTCGAGACGACGCCGACTCTTCCGGGCGATGAGCATCCTCAAGATGCGACTGAAGACGTGCCTAGTTCGCCGCGTCGCCCTGGATACGTGACGAGATCGGGGCGCGCAGTGCGAAAGCCCGACAGAATGGACGTTTAGTTTAGTTTAGTTTAGTTTGCCCATTCATGTCAAAATTGAAGTGCACAGTAGGCCAGAATAATGCCGATGATCTGTTGTCGCTTACAGGGAAAGCTGTCTAGCTACCCTTGTATTGATTTTGTAGTTTACATGTGTTTTATAATAGTTAGTCATACGTCATGCGATTCGACTTCACGATTATTATGGAACTCTATCCTAGATGTGTTGATATCTTTGGGGGGAGATGTCATATTATTCGACTATAATATTGTTGACCTAATCTTGTCGTGTGACACCTTTACGAAATACAGGGCTTCCTGCGACGATCACATGCTGTTTTGTTGTATCTTACATATACCATATACCATGCATGATTTAAGAGTAAAAACGACCAGACTCTCTAACTGTAACACCATACAACCACAATTCACACACATGTCATTATATGCAGTATGCTGTTTGCAGACAACTCGAAAGTGCTGCACGCCCTTGAACCGAAACACAAGGCCATGTTGCTTGAGAAGATCTCCACAGACATCCCGCTCAAGGTGTGTTCAGACTGTTGAGTTACCTATTTGCAGGCGCTTATTATATTATTATAAACAGGTATATTCAGTTGCAAATATAACATAAACTGATACAAACAAATTATATTGAAGTGCAACTCAGAGGTTCCTAAGAAACCCGCAGGGGGTTTATAACGGTATCAATCTGAAATAATAGCAGACTTACATATAACACTGATGAGTTCCAAAGAGTATATAATAGCTATATACTTATATTTATTCATGTAAAATTCGCCAGTGACTGGAGAACATCCACAAATATACCTCTAGTCATATAGAGTAAAACATAAATTCTAAAGAAATTCTAAAACGATATATTACTGCAGGTAACGGCACTGCTGGTGGACGACGAGGGGTATTGGAAGCGTTGTTGCAAGGCCCGCTGGCAGATCTGTGACGTGTCGGCTTATGGCCGCAGCTGGAAGCGGATGTACTTCGAGCGCCACCTACAGCGTATCATCGAACACTACGTACCCGAGACGACAGACTCGACGGAACTCACCGAGACGCTTCCGCTGTGCAGGTTCGTTTGTAACGAGCGCACCGATTGGCTATCTGCATTATGTTTTGTGACGACCTTTCACAACATGAGGTCTGTTATCAATTGATTGAGTGCAAACATTCTCAAAAATATCAACGATGTTGTGGGGAAATACACTCCAGACCAGGCCAGAATATTGTAAACGTCTTAATGCCGGTTGGTTATGTTTTGGAGTGATGATAAATTTCAATGTTTAAAAAAATATGATTCGTTATTTGCAGCGGTTTCGTGCGTAAACTCGATATTCGGCAGCTTCTTCCTCCAGTTCGGGAGGCGCCCAAGGTAGTGTAGCCTTTGTTTATTTGTTTGTCCACTGTGTGTGTGTGTGTGTGTGTGTGTGTGTGTGTGTGTGTGTGTGTGTGTGTGTGTGTGTGTGTGTGTGTGTGTGTGTGTGTGTGTGTGTGTGTGTGTGTGTGTGTGTGTGTGTGTGTGTGTGTGTGTGTGTGTGTGTGTGTGTGTGTGTGTGTGTGTGTGTGTGTATGTGTGTTAAGTGTGTGTGTGCGTGTGTGTACGTGTGCGTGTCAGCCAAAGTGATTTGTGGTTAAACCAGGCGGCATCCTATAATGTAAATACAATTATTTCTAATCTGAATGTTTTAATTACGTTTCACAGCCTAACAATTCACTTTGCAAATATTGTTTTGGGTTTATTAAACGTCGTTTTGCGGGCAGCATACATTTAACTTTCTTTTAGCGTTAAGAACAGGATATTAATTAATTAATTATTTAATAAAAAACAAGCAACTGACAACGCTTAACATTTTGTAAAACCACACTCTTCCGTGTTGCGGCACCAAGGGAGGGACCGATGACGACATCTCCGAGGCTGACGCGAGCGACACGATGGAAGGTCCCGAGATCGACCATTTCGACTTCGGCGCAGTCATCCCCAGTCTGCCATACATCGAGGAGCTGAGCATCGTCTACGGCATGCGTAACGCTGGCATGAACTTCGAGTGGAACCTCTTCCAGGTGAGGCCAGTATCTTTCACCAGGCTCTAATGACTGCCACTAGGTTTTTAGTGATGGATTTTGTATGTGCATATTTTATAGATAGTTTGTAATTCGCATATTTTTATGGATAGTTTTGTGTGTTTATTTTAGAGTTATAGTAGGTTTAAACACATTTTCCCACAAATATTAAACGGCATGTTACAGTCACCTATATAGAGTGGCCTGCCGGTTTCTTTAAGAAGCGTTTGTATTTTTTTCAAATAGCGTCATAACTAGTCATAAATGTTTTTCTGTAACATTTATTGAAGGTTTTCTTTTATCACCAATGACAATGCTGGTTTGTGGCAGACAATCACACTATTGTGTTTACGAAGCACTATTCTTAGATAGTTTGAAATTTATTACAATTCCGCCGTCATTCAAAAACTAACCTTCACAACCCTATCCACATTAGCTTTCTGTCGTATCCACCCATCTGTTGACAACTTGAATACAGCTTAAGGACTTTGAGATTGACCAACCATAAACGTTTGTTTTGATGCGCCTCTGAGCTTGATTTCCAAGGATTTAAGCACAAAATAAGTTACCTTATTGTTGTTATTATTATTACGAATACATTTATTTCAAGTAAAAACCCGTGAACAATCGATACATATAAATATGTATAAAACATTGTTTTTTTAAGCAAATAAGTTAGAAATGTAACTAAATAAACTAAAAATAGAATAATGTAATACATTTAAAAAAGTTACTCCAAAGTTATACAAATTATAAGCAATAATTAAATAAATGCGTATGTGTATTGAGCGTATGTGGCAAAGTATATCTGAGTCTTTCTGCGGTGGCGACCAGTTCACGGCCCGCGACTGCCTTCTGCTGGCCAAGTGCGTGGCGCAGTGCAAGACACTGCGTGTGTTCCGTCTCAACCGCAGCAAAGTGGACGACGACAAGGTGCGCGTGCTCATCAGCCACCTCCTTGACCACCCGAGTATCACCATGTTCGACCTCTCGCACAACGTCATCGGCGACCGCGGCGCACGCGCAGTCGGCAAGTTCCTCAACAACCACAGTCAGCTGACGGAGGTGAGGCCGTCAGTCATAGTTCCACTTAGTTCCACTTCCGGTCCTTCTCGCTGTGAATGTAGAGCTTAGAAATTTACTAATGTAGTTGGAAGTTATGAAGGATATTAAAAAAGTGTATACATTTAAAACATATGTATAGATACATTTCGATTTGTGGTCTATATTTCGGAATTGACTGTATGTTGATTTTAATCGATTAACACCAACAACGAGTTTTCGTTTGACAGTATGATTTCTCCTACGTAGGTATACTACGACCGACACAAATCAGATCGCAATTTTCGAAGTAGCATCGTCTTATTCGTTTTGCAGTTTTCATTCTCTTCTCAATATCAAACAAATATGTCTATTTTCCCTGCAGCTGAACATCTACGACAACAACATCCGGGCAGCGGGCGCGCAGGCGATCGCGCACGCCCTCACGAAGAACACCCTACTGACTAAGCTGGACTTGCGACTGAACCGGCTGGGGGACGAGGGTGGACAGGCGATCTGCAGAGCCTTGCTGAAGAACACCACTCTCTCGGAACTCAACCTTGGCAGCAACGAGTTGTCGGAGCCGACGGCCGCCATGTTGTCTCAGGTCGTCGTACAGAACACGGCACTGCGGTGTGTCGAGCTATCCTGCAACCGACTCGGACCGGTAGGTGGCGCGCCGAATCGCCAGATGGCGCTGCTTTTGTTTTTAGAGAGAGAGAGACACAAACTAAATGTGCACTTTAATTCTGAAGAGGTTCGTCAGACAGTTTATTGTAATAGACTATATATTTTGATACGTTTTACCGTAAATTTTACCTTTGCTTTGTGGTGGCGTTTAGGCAATCATTAGACGAAACATAGGCCTAAAGTTAAATATGAAAACTTTTACGATATATACTATGATATATAGACAGTGCTGAAATGACTGTCGAATGCCATTGTCCACTCTGATTAGTGAAGTAGATTCGAAGTATACATAAGTTCCCACGTATTAACGTGTTTAATCATGCTGCGTTTCCCTTGCCTGCTTGGTGGACGAGTTAGACAAATACAACTGTCAGATAATCTAACAACAACTCTTCAGCAACAGTCTCCAGTTGGTGTGTGACCGATGACTTAATTCCAATAGTTCTAAGGATCACTTCTTTAGAAGTACGTGATGAATACACTTTTGTGTGGTTGCAAGCGGAGTGTTAAAAATGTGACATGTTCGTGTTTGCCCCTATTGCAGTTCCTATTTCACGCCTGATACAACCAACTTCACATGAAGCTATGACCGTACTAGCGTCGAACCTGTTCGTAGACGAACCGCATAGATTTTGCATTATAGATCAATGAAACATCTTTAATGACGCATTTTCTTTGAAATAGGTCCTTATGTATGGAGAATGTAGCCAAGAAAGTGCCACTTCCGTTCAAACAAGGCATTGTTGCGCTGCCGCATACGCCCAACGCTGCCAACAGTAAACCAAACTTACAAGAACACGTTTGATGTTTTGCGCAACGAGACATTACTTGACGCTACCGTCTACATAGCACCCGTCTCATAGACACGCAACTACTGTGAGCACACAAAAAATGTGAAATCAAACCATACCGAAAATGTAAAATTTAACAGACTCGCCTCCAGAATTATGAACAATTCCCAAATAAAAGTACATTTTGACTAGTCCCACACTTTGTTACTGACATTATATCGTATAAATGATGTGACCATCACAGAACTGATGGCTTGGTGCGTCTGTGGGACGAAGACTCTATGGTCTCGATAAAGGGAAACAAAAGGCAATGACGACAGTTTCCTCGACATATGTATGAAGAGGCCAGCTCATATTGGTTTCTCGTAGTCCCTTCGATTCAGAGTGACACTTGTAATAACTGTTGTCACACTATGCACCAAGCCGACGTACTATGTGTAGTAGTTACAGCGCCAAAACAAATTCGGCTATGCAAGCTAGAGTAGTATTCTCAGTTTGACGACTGGCGAACTGAGCAGAATAGATATTGGTATTGTTAGGCTTTCTACCACAATGGCGCTGTCCGTACAATGTGTCTTCATTAAGGCTATTTTAATAAACTGCTGGCATAATATTCTTGATTTTAGATGCCAATTGTTCGTTTTTATTAACTTTGTTAGATGAATAGGTCCAAAAATATGTGCTTTTTGTTTCTCTTTAAGACTGTCAGTGACGGCAGTTGCTGTGTTGCAGGACGGCGGTAAGCAGCTGCAGGAAGGCATGGAAGAGAACGACACGATCACCTACCTCGACCTGCGGCTGACGGATGTCGGGCAGGAGTCGGAGTACTGCATCAACCAGATCCTGCACCAGAATCGCGAGAGAGCGCGCGCCAAGCGCCTCCGCATCTCCTTCCCGTCCAAAGGCACGCCGTCTCCCAACCAGAGCGTGGGCGCGTAGCGTTGGGAGCGAGCAGGAGGTGGCGGGGTGGTTACGACGGTGGTGTGGCGCAGGGGTAGTGGTTGCAGCGTTACTGAGCCAGCTTGTCTGATGCCGTCTACGAGGGGACAGCGGCCTACTTTGAGGCTTGTCCAGAAAGGTGTCGAAGTGGCATCGTTGTTTGAGTTACCCATTGACCACACACGCTATACGTTGCATAGTAGAGTGCAGATGGTCGGTTACCTTGATACTTGGTAAAATGCGATCTTACTGATAAAGATTCGAGTTTCATGTGCTACCGTGAGACGGGATGCCAAGCAGCATTCAGATGGAAGTGTTGCGTCAAGAGGACCGGTGGGTTGTTTTAATGGATTGTATATTACAGAAACGAGAAATGTCGTAATATCAAAGAAGTGGAATGTGTTTTTCGTCGTATATATGCGCACGGGATCTAACATGTTTAGAGTCATCAAGTAATAATTGTAATGTTTAAAACATGTGTAAAGGGCTTCAAACCGTTTCTGCACGACCATCCTCTAGATTTCATTCGCCGATGACATACTGGCATATTTTTAATGTATATATGTAAACATTTTATTTCCTACACCAGCAGTGGACAGGCTTACAAAAACGCTGGACCCTAAACGCACGGTGTACTTATAATGTTTAAGATGGTCGGGAAACCTACCAAAAGTGACGTATTTTAATTATTATAAATGTATTAACTAAACTGCATACGGGGTTCTCATCATTTTAAATTTAAGCTATGAAGCATGCCAATTTGTCAGTCTGTGATAAAATCATTTTACGCCGTCATTATACATGTGATGTTTTACTTCTGTTGTGATATATTATCAGCGCATTTTTGTATAATAAAGAGAAACTCGTTTGATTCGTAATGTTGCGAACTCGTATGCGTGTTTATTTGATATGTACTTTGTTGAAGTGCGCCTTCTACGATGTTATTCACGGCAAAGAAGTTCGTTACATATGTTAGCCTTGAATGTGTATATATCTGTATACACCTGTACACACAAATCCTGATGCGCCAAACGTGCTCTCTACTCATTACATATGACCTTACCAATATTTGTGTATAAAAATATAATTTTATAGATTAGAAACAAGCATAACCAATAATGCACATACTTTTATAAGCACGCGCAAGCAAGCACGCACGCCCCCCCCCCCCATACACAACACACTGTGGCGTATGTAGAATCTCAGAAAAGGAGGACATTCAATCGATTGAAGAATACATAAATGGGCAAGTTTAATCACATGTTTTCCATGCTAAAATATAATGGCGCAACAAATCCCTTAAGAACAATTCTAGAAACAACTGCCAAAGGAAATGACCAGTGTCCCCCCCCCCTTATAATACATCACTTATGTCTTACGACGCGTTTCTTATTAACACATCCACACTATTACAATGCCATGTACATGCATTAAACATTCGCTAGTGTTATCAAGACCGTTGATGAGATTGTCGAGTCTACAGTCCACATGCATAGTTTGGACATGTCTTAAGACACGTGTTATATAGAAACAACAACTATCCTGAAGAATGTTCAATAAACAGAACAGCACGCTTCGTTTCCGTCTACCGGCGCCGCGGTTGTGTGATAGATAATCCCAGTTACACAATGATCCAACGAATAGCGACCCATTCCTTTCTCGACATCAGTCAGAGCAGCCTGCGCACACTTGTCCTTGATGTTGAGGTTTTTACAGAGGACGAATCTCTATCTTCCTTAACCATAACGAACTGCTGGGAATTGTAACGAAGCTGGCCTAATTTAGTTGGATGATCGGATAGACGACAAGACGGAGGATTGATCCCCGCTGGAGTAAACTGACTAAGAACGCAGAAACGTTCACCATGCGCATGATGTTTGATTCATCATAGCTAGGTGTAGACATTTAATGAAAGTGGAAAACAATACTATTTCTGTCATATGAAGACAGAGGCAACATACCAATTTCGCTGCGTCGTCTAAAAACATTCCATTCCTGGCCCAGCGTGATTGTTGTCTATTTGTATTTGACAGCAGCTACAATCACCATTTATGGTAAGTTCACCCGGTGATCTGGCTGCGTATTACTATCGGTTTGTCTGCACGTGTCTGTCTGACAATAATCAGCTATACAATCAGGCATCGGTTACCACTTACATCTATCCGGAAGAAGTCATGCACGAGTATTCTGAAGTGTCTGTGGCTGCTTGGCAACAAGTATAATCACACATTCGGTTCGACTTGACATATCACAATACAAGTGGCGACATACGGTGGACAGAAACCGTTACAGGCCAATGGTGGCGCACTTCTCACACTTCAAGAAAGACAGAGTCTGGCATGGTGGACTCTGGCAGGACCTCAGAGGATTCAACATCGTGGAAGGACTGATTCAAGCCATGGTTACACTGTACAAAGATGCCAGCAGTGCAGTCCTGATGGACAACCAGATCGCGGAATTCTTTAGAACAACAGTATATAGGCGTCCGACAGTGCTGCTTGCTCTCTCCAGTGCTCTTCAACTTATTCTTGGAGAAGAGCACACAGGACACCCTACACAACCACCACAGCTCCATCTCCATCGGTGACAGGCCAATCTGTAACCTTCGATTCGCTGACGACATTGATCTCACGGCCGGCAGCAATGGAGAACTTCAAAATCTTACCAACGTTCTGGTTCAGAGCGCAGAGGCTTACGGCATGGAGGATAGCACAGATAAGAGCGAAGGGTAAAAGCTCAAACAACATCAGTGCAGACATGACCATGAATGACGAAAAGCTAGAATAAGTCAGCAATTTTAAATATCTAGGAGTAACCTTGTCTAAGGATAGCAACTGCACCACAGAAATACATATCACGATCGCCTCAGCAAAGGCAGCCATGGCAAAGTTGGAGAGGATCTGGAGCAGTAGTAACATAAGCTTCACAACCAAGTACAGTTTGTTGAGATAACTTGACCTATCCAGCTTACTGTACGGTTGTGAGACGTGGACACTCCATGCTCATACAGAGAAAAATATTAAAGCCTTCGAAACGAAGTGCTTGTGGAAGCTGCTCCACATATCCTACACGGAGCATAAGACCAATGAATAATTTTTATATGTGCCGAGTAAGGTCAAATCCCTTGTGGGCCCACAGATACATCTACTGGCAACTGTCGTGAGAAGAAAACTGGCCTGGTTTGGGTATGTAATAAGACATGTCAGCCTCCCGAAGATGATTCTTCAGGGCACCGTGGAGGGCAGACGCTGCCGCGGATGGCAGTGGAAATTCTTAATTGACAAAGTCAAGGAGTGAACGTCCCTCTCCAGGCCAGAGCTGCTCACCATAGCAACTGAAAGACAAGAATGGCGAAATATCGCAGCTGCAGCGTCGCTTATATCCCCCCGATGACCAAGTCGGTCAAGGGACTAAATAAGTAAGTGGCGCACTGAGTGGAAACAACGGAAACATTACACGTCCGATGTACTCCAGGCAACCTGATTGTGTCTAAATCGCCCCAGGACTAGGGTTGGTTGCTGCAGAATCTGTATCCAGAAGGGGGATACAATAAAGCATGTCCTACCGAATGTGACCATGGGGAGGATCCTCAAATAGATGAACACATCAAGGGATGTTCCTCCCTACCAGAACAATTCAGATTATAGTTACAAACCTTACAGCGTCCAATACCAGTCACGAAGCTGATGACATATAAAAACGTTGGCCCAGACTCGCCGTCTCCTTTTGCAGGGTCTCCTAAGGGCCGAATGATCGTTTGTGAGGTCTTGATTGCTGATGTGTCAGCGAAGCATCTATCTCGCTGCCACATTACCTACCAGGTGATGGCATACAATTTCATGTTGGATTTGTTATAAACGGTTTCCTTAAAAATGTCACCCTATTTTAAATTTAAATTTCTTTTATCTTCGTTTTAGTTATTGTTCTACTAATGCTTCAAGTTAAGTAATCTTCGCCAAACATGAAATATGAACTCTTAATCCAGGAGAATTTCGAAAACGAAAAGGTGTTACGGATCCCTTCTGGGCCGTTGATGAACCCCTGAACATTTGGCGTCCGATGTGCTAAATGTCTAAGAGGAGCAAAACATAACAAACATACTACAGCTCGATTATAGTAAGATTGAATTATGGTGGACACTATCGAGTCTACATACCAACAGTTACTTGCAGTTCTGGTTCTCCAATCCTGCATTTCTACGCATGATACAACATAAATCCATTAAAACGTCCTGGCCACGAAAACGTGTAAAATGCACGTGGTGTCTAAACACAGTACCTGAGAGTTTATAGCATTGTCCGCGAAGTTTTAAGGTTGGTTTCGTGGTTACGGCGTGACGTCATAATATCGACGTCACGGTTATATCCTATATCCATTCAGGTAATATATATTATGACTTTTGCAGCGAACGAAATCGCGAAATATACGTTAATGATTATAATATGATGTTCTTGCTGAAATATATGCCTGTTTTTAAATGATAGCATTTTCCAGTACATGCGTCGGGTATTTAGCTTGGTGTAATATGTGAAGTGACGCATGCTGATGAAGACTCGGAGAAGGAGTTTTATAAAAAAAAGTAAACAACGGCGATAGTGTCAATATCGTACCTTTACAAAGAATCACACACATAAAATAAATATTTATGTAAGTTATCAATAATATTGTACTCCTAGCGAATGCAGACGACACAACGTGTATGTACGAAAATTCGTTCTTTATTCATCGACATTTAACGATTAACCATTTATTTACTAAATTATTAATATTTACGCATTTATTTATCTGTATTTATTTACAGAGCCGTCTCTTTGATCTTCGGGTTTCTACCGTTCACCCTGCCGGGGTTGCGGTGGGTCCGGGGCACGTCCGCATTGCCCCATATGTAGCGCGCTATGAGTGTGCCGGCGCGAGGCAGCAGTCGCATAGTGAGGGCGTCCTCGTAACACGGCGGAGAGTCGGCGTCGTTGACGGCAATGACGGCCGATGTCCCGGCCCTGCCGCCTGCTGGGAACAACGACTGTCTGTCTGCATTCAGACGCGGTGCATCCGCAGAACCATGTCGGTGCGAGTTGGTCGTCTGTTTCGGCCGCCCGTGCACCGCTGGATTGTCCACGTCGGTAGGTTGTGACCTTACAGCTCCGCCTGGAGGCCACAACCGAGACGCGTGCGTTGATGAAGCGGCGGCGTCTACATCATTACTGTTACTAAAGCCACCGTTCGTCGACCCGTAGCGCCGGCAGTCGCCGCCATTTTCTAGCGGCCGGGTTTCCGCCAGGCGGCGCTGGCTCTCCGTAAACCTCGATATGAACCCGCTAGTGCGACTACGCGGCAGTGACGTCGTACCGTTGCGCATGCGCGAATCGCGTGCGTCGGCCACGTGACCATAGGAGAAGGCGCGCGGAAGGATACTGGTGGCAAGCAACGATCCGAGTCGGCGCGGGATGCTCGAACTGGACGTGATGTTTCCGCGAGATGGCGCGCGCGACGCTCCCCTGGCGGTGTCCATCAGCAGCGCTTCCGAGTAGCTCGGCACGATCGTGAAGTTGTTGCGAGCAATGTCCAGCTCGGCGTCGGTGTCTGAACTTCCGGTGCGCGTCATCCGTTCCCCGACGCCGGCGTCATACCACGGGTCCGTGTAGTTGAGGCCGAATATTTTGTGCGCGTGGTACTGGAGGTGAGCCGTCTTGTACTCGATGAGCACCCGCAGAGGCCACGACAGCAGCAGTGCCGACAGCACCCAGAAGATCGCCTGCGACACGTACCACGGCAGGTGGTCGCGATCAGTGAACGCGATCATGCTCGGCCGGAAGTTCACGTTGAGTAGGTCGAGGCCCTCGCGCACCTGGAAGTGGGTAAGTGTTTTATTTCCGGTTACTGGTAAACATATGAAACGGCAGCGAAGCGATTTTGTAAGACATGGTGATGACTGGAGGGCGATCAGTTGACGCTTAACTTTATAAACGTGGAGTAAGTGTACTCGTTTTCTTAGAAAATATATTTTAGTATTTTAGGAATATATGAATGTGAGTGTTAACATGGGTACAAGCTCTTACCAAACATGTAACATCAAGCATTCGCGTAAATGACATATGTTAACATATTAATACACACACGCACGCGCGCACAAACACACACACACACACACACACACACACACACACACACACACACACACACACACATACACATACACACGATACACTCCACCTGACCCGGAAGTGTTTCGTTGTCCCTACCTCGACGTAGTCGTCTCGCCTTTCGTACTCGTCGAAGAAGGCCGCCCTCTGCTGCTCGAACTCGCGTTCCGACTCGAGGTTGGCGAACGAGAAACCCTTCGAGAAACGGATCTTCGTCGCGGGGAAGTTCTCGAGCCGGACGACGCTCGGCGAGATGTCCTTGACGCCGCAGTACGTGAAGTTGAAGGCGAGACTGGCGCTGTGAGAGTTGACGCGCTCATAGTACACCTGCATGACGTAAGTAGCTCTGGTTATAGTGTACGGAAGTCAATATGGCCTAATACGAAATACGGATAATGTGTATATACGTGACAAAGGCACCCAGTAGTGGCATGTCGTGTAATTTGTGCAGCGTGGACAAGGTAACTTGCCGGCGTTATGTTGATGTCGTCATGTGGCAGAACAACGCTGTTATAGGAACAATTTGTTTGTTTTTGTTTGCATTTTGTTTATGTTGTTTACGCTGTCTATACGGTGGTCGCTAAGGCACAATACTGAGTGTGTGCGTATGTGTGTGTGTGTGTGTGTGTGTGTGTTTGCGCGCGCTTGCGTGCGTGCGTGCGTGTATGTGTAGTGTAGTGCGATGTTAGTCCTGTCTAATTATTGCATCAGACAACATCGAAATGCAATGTTTTCACGCTAACTATCGGGAACGTTGAAGTCGTACAGTTTCTGGCGGGCCCGGGTGGCCGAGGCTGTAATTACCTGCGTGGCGGTGAAGGCGTCGCCATTGCGATAGCGCGTCACCTGGCGAGTGCGACGGACGTAATGGTAGCAGACGGCCTTCCACCAAACAATTGGCACGGCATCGTGCAGAGCGTCAATGTAGTCGTAGACGGTACGCACGTCTACCTTCAGTTGCAGCTGTTAGCAGACATGTATATAACTTAGAACCAGTGATCTAACACGATAGGATTCTGCCAATGTGATTGCAGGCAAACCTGTTTTGCAAGGTGGTGAATGGAGCGTAGTCTTAGGCATCTGTATTATTGACAAACATAGCGATTTCTTAATATTTTTCACTTTTATTGACTGGCTGATTATGGTTAGTTTGCATTGGATATTATTGGCGACGTGCCAAAGGGTGTCCAGTTGTTGTAGAGCAAGACGCCAACAATAAGCGAAATGATACCAGAAGTATCCGATAACATAATACTATTGATTCTTACGGTAAAACCGATCATCACAAGACCGTCATATTCTATAACTAGTCTTGATTTACTAACAATAGGGCGGTTTATCTTAGAAGGAAACATTGTGGAAGTCTGAGCAGCTAGAAAGATAATGGTGTATTGTTATTGTTGCACGCAGTAATCATACAGAGAAATGATGGTTTGTTGATGTTCGTGAATCTTCACGTAGGTAATCAAACTATTTTCGAAGGCAAAAGCCAAACGGCTATCATCCTACATTCATACGTGTTAAAAAACTCTTATCAACCATTCCTGGAATCATTATTTCTCTTTCTCCTACGTCAATGGAAGTAGACGGAATCCTCATGAACCAAAAAAGATAATTTGTATGATATTATCCAATTCTACCCTGCGACACTCCCGATAACGCATCGTCAAGAAACTCGTTACCAATTCTGAATTATATATCACGCACGCTTTGAGAAACATACATTTTCATTGTTCAAATGGTGGCCTCAAATTATGACCAGAAATCACGATTGATTGTGATTTCCAAAGCACGGTACAACATGACTGATTGCTGCTTTGTGTTCGGTGCTGTATAATTAGACACTGTCTATATAGGAGACATTCCAGGAGCTATCCACCGGATAAGTGTTTACCGTGATAAAAGCGTGGAGGGAGCTTCCGGTTAGACGGAGGAGCTGACATGTATTGGAGGACAGGTCAATAATTCACTTCCAGTTCAGGGTAGGGGAATAAAATGTCAACTATTCTGAGATGGTCCCTTTGTAGGATTCCTTACACCCAAAAAATGAGTTATGAACATGGAAAAGGACCTGTTTGAGAACCACAACGGTTATGCTGTTCGGAGACTTAACTTTTCTGGTGGCTGGCTGACAGCTGGTGGCTATATCGCTGAGAGAAAGAACCCCTGCGTAGGAAGAAAAAAAATCTTCTTTTTTGGCAACATCTGACGGGGAGCATGACATTCTCAAAAACAAAACAGTAAGATTTTACAAAAAAATCTACAACAGGTCAGCGACATGGCAGACAGCAACCTGTACCTTTGTTAATACAACCCGCATCGTTATTTTGCGTACATCAAATAAACACGGTAACGTGGTCTTCAGTGAAAAATAGAAATAATGATCTGTCCCCCACTGACCTCGATGCGCGTGTGACTGTGCCAGCACTCGACGAGGTAGACGAGATACAGCAGCACCAGGAAGGCGACCGGGATGTACACGTAACTGTCTGCGCACGGACTTGATTGGTTCATCGTCGCCGCCACGTCATCGCTGACGTCACTTGCGTACATGACGTAATAGTTGACAACTTCTCGCTGCGAGTACAAACGACAACACTGTCATAAAATTATGGGAATACATAAATTCATACGTTTGGTTTATAATAACACATATTCCTGCATGCGTGCCTGTGTGCGAGCGTGTGTGGGTATGTGCCTGTGTGCGTGCGTGCCTGTGTGCGTGTGTGGTGTGGGTATGTGTCTGAGTGCGTGCGTACCTGTGTGCGTGCCTGTGTGCGTGCCTGTGTGCGTGCGTGGGTGTGTGGGTATGTGCCTTATGCATGCGTGCGTGCCCGAGAGCGTGAGTATGTGGGTATGTGCCTGTGTGTGTGCGTGCGTGCCTGTGTAGCTGTGTGTGTGGGTATGTGCATGAGTGTATGTCACTTGTGAATTATTTTGTACCAGACCGTTAAGAGACCAGCCCAAAGTGTATTAAAACATAATGAAACTGAGATCAAAAGCAACAATAACAACAATACCAAGTAGGCCTACAAAGCATGCAATTTTCACCGTTGACGTCACGGGGGAGCGTGACATGCGTTTGTTTTTCGAGTGCACTTCTATACCCGAGCAGAGCTAATTAATACCGAACTGCGCTACTCCAGGGAGCACTGTTTTTTAAACTGATCGTCAGCGCCAAATATAAAATTCCGTATTGTACGGAATCACCCTATATCAGGAGAATTGAGTGGACTATAGCCAGTGATCGGTATTAACACCGATTGCGCGTTTGGTCGCAAGGAGGCGCTGTTGTTATGGATTTATCTGCAAGACAGCCATTGGGATTGGTCGTTACAAACCTTGACGACAGTGACGCGGCACCATACGATAGCAGCGAGACATCCACACACGAGGAGCGTGAGGACGAGGCACTTCCAGTGGGTGTTACGTCGCAGAGAGCGAAGGAACGACAGCTGAATCGGCTGCAACTGAAACAACGACGGCAGACGTCAGCAGGTTTCTTCAAAACGTATAATCAATTTTAAAAGTAATATGTTTGTTTCATGTTTGTTTCATGTAAACAATATCCACCACCGTCATTAGACTGATTAGGTCGGCTATTTCCTGGAAGGTGTGACTGAAGAGGTGGATCTTATAGATGTCAGCGACGTTAAATCCCGTTTGTCACTGTTTGTGAAAACTATACAAAGAAAAGAAATATTGCAAAAATAAATGGTACGTGAGTATTTGGCGGGCACACACGCGCAGACACATACACACACACCAACAAACAAGCAAACACACAAACATTATTTATAACTGTACAATACGGTAACCATCGGGCATATTGAATACATTTATATAATTTTGTGCGTTCTTGTTCAGAAAACATGGTTTTGCGCAGCCGATAGCCGTGCTCGTTAGACTTTGAC